>JAVQKD010232897.1:0-31557 GCA_036025635.1 Philypnodon grandiceps
TTAAACTGACACGAACGCTTCGGGTTATTCCTCACCTACACACAGTGATGGGGTTAGATGAGGCAGGTGATGGGGTTAGGTGAGGCAGATGATGGGGTTAGATGGAGACAGGTGATGGGGTTAGATGAAGGCAGGTGATGGGGTTAGATGAGGCATGTGATGGGGTTAGATGAAGGCAGGTGATGGAGTTAGATGGAGGCAGGTGATGGGGTTAGATGAAGGCAGGTGATCGGGTTGGATGGAGACAGGTGATGGGGTTAGATGGAGGCAGGTGATGGGGTTAGATGAAGGCAGGTGATGGGGTTAGATGAGGCAGGTGATGCGGTTAGATGGAGGCAGGTGATGGGGTTAGATGAGGCAGGTGATGGGGTTAGATGGAGGCAGGTGATGGGGTTAGATGGAGACAGTTGATGGGGTTAGATGATGCAGATGATGGGGTTAGATGAGGCAGGTGATGGGGTTAGATGAGGTAGATGATTGGGGTTAGATGCGGCAGATGATGGGGTTAGATGAGGCAGGTGATGGGGTTAGATGAGGCAGGTGATGGGGTTAGATGAGGCAGGTAATGGGGTTCGATGGAGACAGGTGATGGGATTAAATGAGGCAGTTGATGGGGTTAGATGAGGCAGATGATTGGGGTTAGATGAGGCAGATGATTGGGGTTAGATGAGGCAGATGATTGGGGTTAGATGCGGCAGGTGATGGGGTTAGATGGAGGCAGGTGATGGGGTTAGAGCAACACAGATGACTTTAGGAATGGCTGGGTGATTCACGTCTTCCTCTCCTCACAGACCCTCCTGGTAAACCGGACGTGGTCTCCATAACCCGCAGCACCGTAACCCTACAGTGGATTGAGCCGCTCTGCGACGGCGGGCACAGGCTGACCGGGTACATCGTGGAGAGGAGAGACCTGCCCTCAAAGATCTGGGTGAAGGCCAACCCGGTGAATGTGGTGGATCCGGCCTACACTGTCACTGATCTTCAGGAAGGTTGCAAGTACGAGTTCAGAATCAGGGCTAAGAACTCTGCCGGAGCTCTGAGTCCACCCTCAGAGCAGACCGATACAATCATCTGCACTGACGAATATGGTGAGTTATAAAGAATGTGACTATCAGCAGAGAGAACTAAAGAGAAATAAACATTACTTAGAATAATTGCATTAATTAATTGTTAATAGTTCAACACTTTCTTATATTGGACATCACATCTTTAAATCTTTTTTGCCTGTTTCATTGAGCCTACAAAAAACACACAGAATTTTTACATTTACACGTCAGCCATTTTCTAACACATTTCTCCTCACCCTCCCACAGCCGCTCCCACCATCGTCATTGATGCTCAGGTGAAAGAAGGCCTCACGGTCAGAGCTGGAGACACCATCGTCATCACCGCCACCAGCATTCAGGGAAAACCCACTCCCACGTCCTGCTGGTCCAAGGGCGGAAAGTACTTCAAGCCATCAGACATCGTCCTCATTGAGACCACTGAGACCTCCTCTACTCTGTCCATCAAATACGCCAGCAGAAAGGACTCCGGCGAATACATCATCACCGCCAGCAACCCCTTCGGCGCCAAAGAAGAGACGGTAAAGGTAAAAGTCCTGGACGTGCCAGCGGCTCCGGGTGCCATCGAGTGCAGCGGTATCTCCTCAGAGAAAGTGACGCTGACGTGGACGGCTCCTACAGAAGACGGAGGATCTCCCATAAAGCACTACATGTTGGAGAAACGCGAGACCAGCCGCCTCCTCTGGACCGTGCTGGAGGAGCAGGTCCTGGACTGTCACTACGTTGCCCACAAACTCATCCAGGGCAACGAGTACTTCTTCAGAGTCAAGGCCATCAACCAGTACGGAGCCAGTGAGCCGGCGCACTCCGAGGCCGTCAAGATGGTTGATAGATTCGGTAAGAGTTATTTTTGGACTTTGGAAGAATTTTTGTACATTCTCAGTCAGCGGCAGTGCAGGTTTTTATAAATTTGCTCGGATTTGAAACTGGATTAGAACTGGTTTAGGATCACTTTAGACCTTATTTAGTCTTGTTTTAGTCTTAGTTTAGGTCTCAGTTTAGTCCTGTTTTGAGTTTTTGCTGCACTGCCTGATGTCACACCTCTATTCTTAGTGTTTGAAACTTGTTTTTGTCTCTTTAGGTCCTCCTGGCCCACCATCCAAACCCGAGGTGGAGAAGGTGGATGGCCACTGTGCCACAGTGACTTGGCGGCGCCCGGCGGATGACGGCGGTAGCGACATTATCGGGTATTGTGTGGAGAAGAAGGAGAAGAAGGGCATGAGATGGGTCAGAGCTTCAAAGAAACCGGTGACGGAGCCGACATTTGAGGTGACCGGCCTCACGGAGGGAGTAGAGTACGAGTTCAGAGTCCTGGCCGAGAACATTGCTGGATTTGGTGAAGCCAGTGAGCCTTCAATGTCCGTCAGGACCATCGTGGTAGCCTGTGAGTGTAGTGTTCAAATGTTAGTTTTCCAACAAAGTGTTAAATGTAATGTTAACCCTTTCTATTTGCCTTGTAGATCCTCCTGGACCTCCAGTCAACCCCAGAGTCACGGACACAACCAAGACAACTGCCACCCTCAATTGGGGCAAACCTCTGGATAACGGCGGTATGGAGGTGACAGGCTACATAATCGAGCATAAGAAAGAGGGCACAGAGGCGTGGGTCAAAGACACTCCATCCTCCCATCTCAGAATCACAGAATTCGTTGTGCCGGGACTCGAAGCTGGAGTCAAATACTTTTTCCGTATCAGTGCCGTGAATGCCAAAGGAGTGGGAGAACCGGCAGAGACCCAGGATGCGATAGAGATCGTGGAGAGGGCCACGGAGCCTGAGTTTGAGCTGGATGTGGAGCTGAGGAAGACCCTTGTGGTGCGTGCCGGCTGCTCCATCCGCATGTTTGTGCCAATCAAAGGACGCCCCTCTCCCACGGTCACATGGACCAAAGAGGGCAGCCCCGTCACCAGGGCGGTTATTGACAGCACTGAGTCATTCACAATGCTGATTATCCCTGAAAGCAACAGATACGATGCCGGTAAATATGAGCTGACACTTGAAAACCCATCTGGGAAGAAGAGCGCTGATGTCCACGTCAGAGTACTGGACTCCCCCGGACCTCCCATCAACCTCAAACCCATCAACATCGACAAAGAGAGCATCACGCTGCAGTGGGAGTTGCCACTTATCGACGGTGGTGCTAAAATTACTAACTACATCATTGAGAAGAGAGAATCCACTCGTAAAGCCTTCGCAACATGCATCAAAAACTGCCCAACCACGTCAGTGAAAATTGCAGAGCTGGGAGAGGGCTGCGAGTACTACTTTAGAGTATCGGCTGAGAACGAGTACGGTATCGGTGAGGCAGTCGAGACGTCCGATCCCATCCGTGTTTCTCAGGCTCCCACTCCTCCAGGGAGCATCATCCCCACCGACATCACCAAGAGCTCAGTCAGCTTGGCCTGGACTAGACCCAAACATGACGGTGGCAGCAGAATCACCGGATATGTCCTTGAGGCCCAGAAGAAGGGCACTGACCAATGGGCTCATGTGACCACTGTTAAAACGCTGGACTTTGTTGTCAAGAATCTGAATGAGAATGAGGAGTACATCTTCCGTGTGATGGCAGTGAACCTTTCCGGCAGAAGTGCACCGCGTGAGAGCAAACCCATCGCAGTGAAGGAGTCCACCATGCTGCCTGAGTTTGACTTGCGTGCAGTCTGTCAGAAGACCATCATTGCAAGAGCCGGAGACGAAATTAAAGTTGAGATCCCAGTGATGGGACGTCCCAGGCCGACCATCTCCTTTCAGAAGGACGGCAGTGCGCTGAAGCTCACTCAGAGAACAAGTGTAGAGACAACCGCTGCCACTGTTATCCTCAGTATCGGTGAGTGCAACAGGGCTGACAGCGGTGTCTACACTATGACCGGAAAGAACATCGCCGGCACCGTTTCCGAAAACATCATTGTTAAGATCCACGACGTCCCTGGACCACCAAAGGGACCTGTTCAGATTGTGGAGATCTCCAGAACTTACTGTATCTTCTCCTGGGAGCCTCCTGAGAATGACGGAGGAGTTCCTATCAATAATTACGTGATTGAGATCAGAGACACAACCTCTCAGACCTGGATAGAACTGTCTTCTACCATAATCCGAACAATGTTCAAAGCAGTGCGTCTCAACACCGGCTCCGAATACCAGTTCAGAGTCAAAGCCAAGAACAGGTATGGCGCTGGTCCTCCCATCATCTCTGAGGCTGTGGTGGCCGCTTATCCGTTTAAAGCCCCCGGACCCCCAGGTACTCCTCAGGTCGTTGCCTTCACTAAAGACTCCATCACAATCGGCTGGAATGAGCCTGTATCCGATGGAGGCAATGAGGTGATTGGGTATCACGTGGAGAGGAAGGAGCGCAGTAGCATCATGTGGACCAAGATCAGCACCAGCATGGTCAAAGGAAACATCTTTAAATCTAGTGGACTGGAGGACGGAGTTGCCTATGAGTTCAGAGTCACCGCTGAAAACCTGGCAGGAATCGGCAAACCCAGCAAGGCCTCTGAAGCGATCTTAGCACTGGATCCAGTGGATCCTCCAGGTCAGCCCGAGCCCGTGTTTGTCAACAAGAACGTCATCACAATCCAGTGGACCAAGCCCGAGTACGACGGAGGCTTTAAAATCACCGGCTACACCGTAGAGAAGAGAGAGCTTCCCGCCGGCCGCTGGATGAGAGCTAACTTCACCAACATCATTGAGACAACCTTTACTGTGAGCGGACTGACCCAGGACGCCTCTTATGAGTTCAGAGTTATCGCCAGAAATGCAGCCGGTGCCATCAGCATCCCGTCCGACCCATCTGACCCCATCACCTGCAAAGATGACATTGTCGAGCCACGCATCATGGTCGATGCCATCTTTAAGGATGTTGTACTCCTCAAAGCTGGAGAGTCTTTCAAACTCGATGCTGACATTGCCGGACAGCCTACTCCTTCTATGGTTTGGACCAAGAACGGCAAAGAAGTGGAGAACACCATGAAGATGGAGGTGAGATTCACAGAGCTCACCACCATTCTGACCAACAAGGACTCAATCAGAGCAGACGGAGGAGAGTTTGTCTTGACAGCCACAAACGTTGGTGGATTTGCTAAACACATCTTCAAGGTTAAAATCTTAGACAGACCTGGACCTCCAGTGGGACCACTCAAAGTGTCCAATGTAATGGCTGATAGCTGCATGATCGCCTGGGCTCCTCCTGAAGACGACGGTGGAGCCAAGATCGAAGGCTATGTCGTTGAGAAGCGCGAATCCAGCCGTCTGGTCTGGACTAACGTGGCCTCAGACCTCCAGGTTACAGAGTTGAAGGTGACCAAGCTGCTCAAAGGAAATGAATACATCTTCAGAGTAATGGCTGTGAACAAATACGGAGTTGGAGAGGTTCTCGATTCGGCACCCACTGTCGCTGACAACCCTTACACTGTCCCAGATGCTCCAGAGAACCCAGAAGTCACGGCTATCACCAAGGATTCAATGGTGCTGATGTGGCAGGCTCCTAAGAGTGATGGCGGAACTCCAATTACATGTTACAATGTTGAAAGGAAAGACAGGATTGGCCTGAGATGGGTCAAATGCAATAAGAGGAAAGTGAAGGATCTGCAGTTCAAGGTGGCTGGTCTGGTCCCTGGACACATGTACGAGTTCAGAGTCACTGCTGAGAATACTGCTGGAGTAAGTGCACCAAGCATCTCCAGTCCATTCTATAAGGCCACAGACGCACTGTACGCACCTGGAGAACCATGCAACCCCAGAATCCTCGACACCTCCAAGTCCTCCATCACTGTCGCCTGGAACAAACCTGTTTACGACGGCGGCTCTGACATTACCGGATACATCGTGGAGACATGCGTTCCTTGTGAGAAGGAGGAAGATGAAGAATGGACCATTGTGACTCCAAAGGAGGGTCTAATGGCTACATCTTTCTCTATTGTGAATCTAAAGGAGAACCAGGAGTACAAGATCAAGATCTCTGCCTTGAACAGTGAGGGAGTAGGAGAGCCTGCATCTGTGCCCGACAACGCTAAAGCGGAGGACAGGCTGCTGCCGCCCGAGATGTCCCTGGACGCTGAGCTGCTTAAAGTGGTGAGCCTCCGAGCCTGCTGCTCTCTCCGACTGTTTGTCCCCATCAGAGGGAGGCCCGCTCCTACGGCCAAATGGACCAAAGACGACAGTGACTCGGTGGAGAGAGCCACTATTGACAGCACCACCTCTTACACCTCTCTCGTGATTGAAAATGTCAACAGATTTGACAGTGGAAAGTACAACCTCACCATCGAAAACAGCTCCGGATCTAAGACTGTGACAGTTCAGGTCAGAGTCCTAGATACACCTAGTGCTCCACAGAACCTGAAGATCACAGCTGTCACATACGAATCTGTGACCCTTACATGGGATCCTCCTGTGAACAATGGAGGTGTGAAGATCAAGAACTACATCGTTGAGAAGCGTGAGTCCACCAGAAAGGCTTACACTACTGTCAAAGCCACTTGCCACAGCACCACTTTCACAGTCGACCAGCTTCTCGAAGGCTGCAACTATTACTTCAGAGTCCTGGCTGAGAACGAATACGGCATCGGTCTGCCTATTGAGACCATTGAGTCCATCAAAGTATCAGAAAAACCACAGCCACCATGCAAAGTCACTCTCAAGGATGTCACCAAGAGTAGTGTCACACTCATGTGGGAGAAACCAGTACATGATGGTGGCAGCAGAGTGGGCTGCTATGTGGTTGAGGTCCAGCCTAAAGGCGCTGATAAATGGACACAGGCTTTGATAGTGAAAGAGACCGAGGCTACTATAGCCAACCTGAACGCTGGTGAGGAATACAGTTTCCGTGTCGCAGCCAGAAATGAGAAGGGAACCAGTGACCCACGACAGATCGGTGTCCCGGTCATTGTCAAAGATCTTGTCATTGCACCAGTCACCAAAATGCTCTTCAATACATTCACTGTTCTAGCTGGAGAGGACCTGACTGTAGACATTCCCTACGTGGCTCGTCCCAAAGTTGCTGTGTCCTGGGTCAAAGATGGCACTCCTTTGAAGAGAACCACAAGAGTTAATTTTAGCGCCACAGACACCATGATGAGCCTCTCTATTAAAGAGGCCTCTAAAGACGATGTGGGCCACTATTTGATCACTCTCAGCAACACAGCAGGAGAGGCCAAGGCTGAAGTCGGTGTTGTTGTTTTGGACAAACCAGGCCAGCCTTCAGGTCCTGTCAAAGTGGAGGAAGTTACCTCTGACAGCATCACTATCTCCTGGAACCCACCTGAGTACGAAGGAGGCTGCACTGTCAAGCACTACATCGTTGAGAGGAGAGACACTTCTACCACGAACTGGATGGTCGTATCTCCTAACCTCGCCAGAACCAAGGTGAAGGCCAGCAGACTGAAGACCGGCTCCGAGTATCAATTTAGAGTCACAGCTGAGAACAGATATGGAAAGGGTTCGATTCTTCTCTCTGAGGGCATCACCGCTCAGTACCCATACAAACTGCCCGGACCTCCAGGAACCCCCTCCATCGCAGCCTGCTCCAAAGACAGCATGGTGGTGGCCTGGAACGAGCCGGTGAACGACGGTGGCAGCACCATTTTGGGCTACCATCTTGAGCGCAAAGAGAGGAACAGCATTCTGTGGGTGAAGCTGAACAAGTCACTCATCACCGACCAGACGTTCAAGACCTCCGGACTTGAGCCAGGACTGGAGTACGAGTACAGAGTTTATGCTCAGAACATTGTTGGCATTGGAAAAGTCAGCAAAGTTTGTGAGGGTGTTGTGGCCAGAGACCCGTGTGATCCACCTGGCACTCCAGAGGCTACTAAGATCACCAAAGACTCTGTCACGATTGTCTGGACCAAGCCCGAATACGACGGCGGAGCTAAAGTCACAGGTTACATTGTGGAAAAGAAAGAACTGCCCGAGGGCCGCTGGCTTAAGGCTAACTTCACTAACGTCATTGAGACAGAATACATTGCCACCGGACTTGTGCAGGATAACCAGTACGAGTTCCGAGTCATTGCCAGAAATGCCGCTGGTGTTTTCAGTCTTCCGTCGTACAGCACTGGCCCTATCACCGCCAAAGATGAGATAGAACCACCGCGCCTCAGCATTGACCCAGAGTACACTCAGACTCTGATGGTGAACGCCGGAGACAACTTCAAGATCGATGCCGATGTTCGCGGCAAACCGCTGCCTTCTATTCACTGGATGAAGGGAGAGCAGGAACTGGGCAACACAATTCACAGGGAGATCAAGAACCTTCCGAAAAAGGCATTTATTTCTGTTAAAGAAGCTAAGTTGGCTGATGGAGGAGAGTACACCCTGCTGCTGAGGAATCCAGGAGGCGAGAAGTCTGTGAAGGTCAATGTAGTCGTGCTGGACAAGCCTGGAGAACCACAGGGACCAGTCTTTGTGACTGGAGTTATGAAAGACCGCTGCTGCATTTCATGGAAGGCTCCTCTACAAGACGGTGGAAGCAAAATCTCTCACTACATTGTGGAGAGACGAGAGACCAGCCGACTTGTGTGGACCATTATCGACCCAAAGGTGCAGAATACTTGTCTGAAGGTGACCAAACTTCTCGAAGGAGATGAGTATATCTTCAAGATCCGTGCTGTGAACCAGTTTGGAGTTGGTGCACCACTCGAGTCTGCTTCAGTCCTGATTAAAGACCCATACCTAGTTCCCGGAGCACCTAAAGGCCTGGAGGTCTCAGGTATCAAGAAGGACTCTATGGCTCTGACCTGGGAAGCTCCTTCTGAAGATGGAGGCAGCCCTGTCACTGGGTACATTATTGAAAAACACGACAAAGAAGGTGTGAGATGGACCAGGTGCAACAGGACAACAGTCACTGACCTGACCTTCAGGGTGACCGGACTGTTGGAGGGTCACCTTTACGAATTCCGAGTCACAGCTGAAAATGCTGTTGGCATTGGAGAAGCAAGCTCCCAAACTGTCTTCTACAAAGCTGTGGACCCTGTATTCAAACCTGGTCCACCACACCACCCAAGAGTCCTGGACACCTCTAAGTCCACAGTCTCCCTGTCCTGGGCTAAGCCTGCCTGTGACGGTGGCTGTGAGATCCAGGGATACATTGTTGAGTACTGCACGACCACAGTGCCTCCGGAAGGCCCCATTGAAGCTCCGGCCGAGGCCCCTGCAGAAGAGGGAGCTAGCCCAGAAGGTCCGGCTGAGGAATGGGTGATCTGCACACCTCCCGCTGGCATTAAACACACCAAGTTTGAGGTGACAAACCTGAAGGAGAACCAGCCTTACAAATTCAGAGTATGTGCCATCAACAAAGTGGGAGTGAGTGAGGCTGCTGATGTCTCTGGTGTCATCGTGGCCCAAGACAAAGTAGAAGAGCCCGACCTCGATATCGACCCAGAACTGAGGAATATCGTGTCTATCAAAGCTGGAGCTTCCCTCAGACTGTTTATTCCAATCAAGGGCAGACCCACTCCTGCCATTACCTGGGCCAAGGACGAGGCTCCTTTGAAAGAGACAGCTCAGGTGGAGGTGACCAGCAGCTACACTTCTCTTGTAATTGACAAGATGAGCCGAAACGACAGCGGCAAGTACATAGTCACTGCTGACAATTCAAGTGGAACCAAGTCTGCTTTTATTGTTGTCCGTGTTCTGGACACACCCAGCGCTCCGGTCAACCTCAAAGTTAAGGAAATCACCAACCAGTCCATTACACTGGCTTGGGAACCACCTCTTCTGGACGGCGGCAACAAGATCAAGAACTACATTGTTGAAAAGCGAGAGAGCACACGCAAAACGTACGCCGCTGTGGTCACAAACTGCCATGCTCTGCAATGGAAGATTGAGCCTCTCCAAGAAGGCTGCAGCTACTACTTCAAAGTCCTGGCTGAAAATGCTCATGGAGTTGGTCTACCAGCCGTGATCATTGATCCTCTTAAGGCATCTGAGGTACCGCAGTGTCCCAAGAACCTCATTGTCACAGACCAGACCAAGACTAGCATTTCTTTGGCCTGGGAGAGGCCAGCATATGACGGTGGCAGCAGAGTCATGCAATACCTGCTTGAAGTGCAGCTCAAGGGCCAAGAGAAGTGGAACGGTGTCAACACGTTCAAGACAATGGAGGCTACTGTGTCCAACCTGAACCCAGGTGAAGAGTACCTCTTCAGAGTCACAGCCATTAACGACAAGGGCAAGAGCGACCCTAAGGTGCTGTCAGGCCCAGTCATGGCTAAAGACTTAGTGTTTGAACCAGATGTCCGTCCGGCCTTCAGCAGCTACAGCGTCCGTGTGGGAAAAGATCTGAGTGTTAACATTCCTGTGATTGGGCGTCCTAAACCCACTGTGACATGGAGCAAAGATGGAGCTCCTCTGAAGTTCACCACCAGAGTCAACATCATCAACACACCGGCCACAACATCTCTGAGCATCAAGGAGGCTGCCGGTGACGACGGAGGCATGTACACCGTCAGCGTAGCTAACTCTGTTGGAAAGAAGGACACCACAGTCGAGATCATTGTCCTGGACAAACCTGGTCCCCCATCTGGCCCCGTGAGGTTTGACGAAATCACCACTCAGAGCGTGACTATCTCCTGGGACCCACCCAAACACAACGGAGGATGCCAGATCTCTAACTACATTATTCAGAAGAGAGACACAACCACCAACACATGGGAAAATGTGAGTATCAACTGTGCCAGAAACACCATCAAAGTGCCCAGGCTGAAGACAGGAGCAGAGTATCAGTTCAGAATTATCGCTCAAAACCGTTACGGTAAGAGCCAAGGGCTGGACTCCCTGACCGTGGTGGCTCAGTACCCGTACAGAGAGCCAGGCCCTCCGGGTACTCCCTTTATCGCTTCTCTGTCCAGAGATCACCAGGTCATAGAGTGGCATGAACCAATCTCCGACGGAGGCACCCCTATTCTCGGCTACCACCTGGAGAGGAAAGAGAGAAACAGTATTTTGTGGGTGAAGATCAACAAGACTTTGATTCACGAGACCACTTTCAAGAGCTACCCACTGGAGGAGGGTGTGGAGTACGAGTACAGATCCTACGCTGAGAACATTGTGGGCATCGGCAGGTGCAGCAAGATCTCTGAGGGCTGTGTGGCCCGTGACCCATGTGATCCGCCAGGCCAGCCTGAACCCATCCATGTCAACAAAGACACCATTGTAATCCAGTGGACTAAACCAGAGTACGACGGTGGCAGCAGCATCACCGGCTACACCGTGGAGAAACGCGACCTGCCAGAAGGCCGCTGGGTGAGAGCTAACTTTACCAACGTTATCGAGACACAGTTTACCGTCACTGGTCTGACGGAGAATGGACAGTACGACTTCAGAGTTATTGCTAAGAACGCTGTGGGCACCATCAGCAAGCCATCTTTCAACAGTGGACCGATCACAGCCAGTGACAAGGTGGAGGCTCCTAAATTCTCCATAGATCCTGAATTCACCAAGACTATAATTATCAATGCTGGAGAGACCTTCAAACTGGACGCTGATGCCCGTGGCAAGCCTCCTCCAACAATGCAATGGTTCAAGGATGATAAACCCATTGACAATACATTGAGACTGGAGATCAAGAACACAGAAACCCATGCCATGATTGTCATTAAGGACTCAGTCAGGATTGATGGTGGACTGTACGTGCTGCAGCTCACAAACGAAGCTGGCAGTGAGACTATTCCATTCAAAGTTGTCGTTTTGGACAAGCCTAGCGCATGTGAGGGACCTCTGCATGTAACCGGAGTGGCTGAGGACAGATGTACCCTGGCATGGCGGGCACCTCTACACGATGGTGGCAACCCCATCACTCACTACATCATTGAGAGGAGAGAAACCAGCCGTCTGGCATGGACTGTTGTGTCCAACAGCTGCACCACTTCCTGCTACAAAGTCACCAAACTGCTGGAAGGCAACGAGTACATGTTCCGCATTATGGCTGTGAACAAATATGGCGTCAGTGAGCCTTTGGAGTCCAGCGGCGTCATCATGAAAACTCCATTTGTGCTACCAGGTCCGCCTCACATTGAAGACGTGACCCACATCGCCCACGATGGCATGACCCTCACCTGGACAGCACCTGAGAACGACGGTGGCAGCGAGATCACCGGCTACATCATCGAGAAGAAGGACAGAGCTGGAATCAAATGGACAAGGTGCAACAGATGCAAGGTGACAGACCTTTCCTTTAGAGTGACTGGTCTCAGTAATGGACACGAGTATGAGTTCAGAGTGGCCGCAGAGAACAATGTGGGCACTGGAGAGCCATGCCTTCCCAGCCAGGTATACAGAGCCTGTGATCCTAAGTTCAAACCTGGTGCTCCAAGCTACGTCAATGTGACTGACTCCACCAAGACCTCCCTCTTTTTAGCATGGGGTAAGCCAGTGTCTGATGGTGGCAGCCCCATCCAAGGCTACATCGTTGAAGTGTGCAAGGCTGAGGAAGAGGAGTGGACCATGGTCACTCCTGCCACTGGCCTTCGTCTGAACAAATATGAAATCACTAAACTTGCAGAAGACCAGGAATACAAGATCCAGGTATGTGCTCTGAATAAACTGGGTGTCGGTGAACCAGCTGTTCTCTCTGGAACTGCTAAGACTGAAGAGAGGGTGGAGCCACCACAGATTCTCCTGGACTCTGAGCTGAGGAAGGGTGTGGTGGTTAAGGCCGGAGGGTCTGTTAGAATCCACATTCCATTCAAGGGCAGACCTACTCCAGAGATCAAGTGGACCAAGGACGAGGGAGAGCTGACCGAGAAGGCCGTGGTGGAGAAGGCCTTGAACTTCACACATCTGTCCATTGACTTCTGCGACAGAGGAGACTCAGGAAAGTACAGCCTGAGCTTGACCAACAGCAGCGGCACTGTCTCTGAAGTGGTCCCGGTCAAAGTCCTGGACACACCTTCCGCTCCACTCAACCTGGTGGTCAAAGAAGTGAAGACTGACTCCGTCACTCTCACATGGGACCCACCTCTGGTCGACGGAGGTGCCAAAATTAAGAACTACGTCATTGACAAACGTGAATCTACCAGAAAGGCCTATGCCAATGTCTCCACTAAGTGCACCAAGACAACGTTCAAAGTTGAGAACCTAGTTGAAGGTGCAATGTATTACTTCAGAGTCATGGCTGAAAATGAATTTGGGATGGGTCTAGCTGTAGAAACTAAAACAGCCTCTAAAGCCGCTGAGGTGCCACTCCCTGTTGGAAAGGTGTACCTCACAGATGTCACTAAGGTCAGCGCCTCATTGGCCTGGGAGAAACCAGAGCACGACGGTGGCAGCCGAATCGGAGGTTACCTTATTGAGATGCAGCCTAAAGGGACAGACAAGTGGGGAGTTGCGTCAAATGTGAAGACATGTGAAGGGACAGTGAAAGGACTGACCGCTGGAACAGAGTACTTGTTCAGAGTCATTGCTTATAATGACAAAGGAAAGAGTGAGCCCAAAGCACTGGCTGCTCCAGTGATCGCCACTGATATGACGATGGAGCCAAGCATTAAAATGCAGTTCAACAGCTACACCGTTCGTGCAGGTAAAGATCTGAAACTGGAGTTCCCAGTGATTGGACGCCCCAGACCCAAAGTCACATGGGCTAAAGATGGCCAGTCTCTGAAGGTGACCTCTCGAGTTAATGTGGTCAATACAGAATCTACTACTTCTCTTCTGATCACAGAGGCATCTAAGGAGGACTTGGGCAAATACTCCATTACTGCAGCTAACTCAGCTGGTACTGTGACCGAGGAGGTTTCTGTCATTATCCTGGACAAGCCCGGGCCACCTAAAGGCCCATTGAAGATTGTGGAGGTCAGCAACACCTTTGTATGCCTTGCCTGGGAGCCTCCAGACTACACGGGCGGATGCCAAGTCAAGAACTACATCATAGAGAAACGTGACACTACCACACAGACATGGCAGTCTGTCACCAATCAGCTCGCAAGAACCGCTTTCAAAGTCACCAAACTGAAGACAGGAGCCGAGTACCAGTTCAGAATCATCGCTGAGAACAGGTATGGAAAAGGTGTACCACTGGACTCCAAAGCAATTGTGGTGCAGTACCCATACAAACCACCAGGCCCTCCGGGAACACCGTATATCAAATCTGCAACCAAGGAAATGATGATCGTTGAGTGGAATGAGCCAGTCAATGACGGTGGAAGTTCTGTGATTGGCTACCACCTCGAGTGCAAAGAGAGAAGCAGCATTATGTGGAACAAGCTGAACAAGACCCTAATCACTGACACACAGTTCAAGATCTGTAACCTGGAGGAGGGCATCGGATACGAATTCAGAGTTTATGCCGAAAATATTGTTGGAATTGGCAGGTGCAGTAAAGTCTCTGAGTCATTTGTCGCCCGTGATCCTTGTGATCCTCCAGGTGCTCCAGAAGCTGTGACCATTTCAAAGAACCTCATCAAAATCCAGTGGACCAAGCCCCAGTACGATGGTGGCAGCAAGGTGACGGGCTACATTGTTGAGAAGAAGGATGTATCCTCTCCTGATGGCCACTGGGTGAGATCTAACTTCACCAATATTGCCGACATTGAGTACACCATCACCGGCCTGACCGAAAACGAGCAGTACGAGTTTAGAGTCATCGCCAGAAACGCTGCTGGAGTTTTTAGCGGACCGTCTGATAGCTCCGGACCTATCACCGCTACAGATGAAATCGAGCCACCGAGGGCATCCATGGATCCTAAATACAAGGACGTCATTGTTGTGAACGCCGGAGAGAACCTGCTTCTGGATGCTGACTTGTATGGTAAACCCTTCCCTGAGATCAGCTGGCTCAAAGAAGGCAAAGAGATGGTCAAAGCTCTGCGCATAGAAGTCAGACTGGCTGGCAAACGGGCCTCCATGAACATTAAAGACGTCACCAAACTCGACAGTGGAAACTACGATCTTGTCCTCAAGAATCCAGGAGGCATCAAGAGCTTCCCTATCACTGTTAAGGTACTGGATAAACCAGGTCCTCCCCCTGGACCCATGAAGGTCACTGGAGTTATGTCCGACAGGTGTGTGCTGGCCTGGGCTCAGCCTGCTTTGGACGGCGGTGCTCCCATCACTCACTATGTTCTGGAAAAGAGAGAGACAAGCAGACTCTCCTGGAACTTGGTCGACTCTAAAATCGAGGGTCTCTTCTACAAAGTTAAGAACCTTCTCCCTGCAGAAGAGTACATCTTCAGAGTGAGAGGTGTCAACAAATATGGCACTGGTGACTTCTTGGAAAGTGAACCTATTGTCGCTCGCAATCCTTACAAACCACCGAGCGCTCCTGGGACTCCTGAAGCAAGTGAGATCACTAAGGACTCCATGCTTCTCTCCTGGACCGCCCCAGAACAGACGGGTGGTGCTGAAATCCAGGGCTATCATCTTGAGAAACGTGACAAAGACAGCGTAAGGTGGACCAAATGCAACAGAGAGAAGCTTCTGGAGACTCACTTCAGAGTCACTGGTTTAATGACCGACCATTTCTATGAGTTCCGTGTCACTGCCGAGAATGAAGCTGGAATGGGAGATCTGAGCGAACTTTCACTGTTCTGCAGAGCGTGCAATGCCCTTACTCCTCCAGGACCTCCACACCACCCTAAAGTCACAGACTACTCCACCACCTCTGTGTCTCTGTCCTGGGGCAAACCTGAATTTGATGGCGGCGCCTACGTGAAGGGCTACATCGTTGAAATGAGGGAGTACACACCCATCCCTGAGGAGACCGAGGAGGCAGAGGTGGCACCAGCAGTGGAACCACTTGTAGAAAAAGAATGGTCTATGTGCACTCTACCAACAGGCATCCAAGCAACTAAACTGACCATCACAGACGTGAAGGAAGGCATTGAGTACCAATTCCGCGTCTGCGCTATTAACTCTGAGGGAGTCGGTGAAGCGGCTAACGTCCACACTACAGTTGTTCCTTCTTCCAGAGCTGAAGCCCCAGAGATAGAGCTCGATGCTGAGCTCAGAAAGGTAGTGTCTGTTCGCGCTGGAGGAACCCTGCGTCTCTTTGTGGCCATTAGAGGCAGACCTGAACCTGTGGTGAAGTGGGAGAAGGTGGAGGGCACTCTCACAGACCGCGTTGCCATTGACAGTACCAGCTCCTACACTATGCTGGTCATTGATAATGTCAACAGGTTTGACAGCGGCAAATACTCCCTCACACTCGAGAACAGCAGTGGGGCAAAGTCTGCCGTTGTTGCTGTGAGAATCCTGGATACTCCCAGTGCACCTCAGAACTTCGCAGTGAAGGAGCTGAAGAAGGACTCAATAACTCTTGCCTGGGATGCTCCTCTCACCGATGGTGGATCCAAGATCACCAACTACATTGTGGAGAAGCGAGAGTCTGTCAGAAAAGCCTACACAGCTGTTACCAGCAACTGCATAGCCAACTCTTTCAAGATCGAGGAGCTGCCTGAAGGTGGCACTTTCTACTTCAGAGTGTGCGCTGTCAATGAGTATGGGCAGGGACAGCCCATTGAGACCAAGGAGATCAAGATCTCAGAGGTACCTCTGCCTCCAAGCAAGGTCATCCTGGTGGACCAGACTAAGACCAGTGTATCCTTGGCCTGGGAGAAACCTGCTCACGATGGTGGCAGCAAAGTCATGTGCTACAACGTGGAGTTCAAACCTAAGAGTGGTGACAAGTGGGGCACAGCCTGCACAGTTAAAGTGTCTGAGGCCACTGTTGCAAACCTGAATCCCAATGAAGCCTACCTGTTCAGAGTTGTGGCCATCAACGAGAAAGGCAAGAGCGAGCCCAAGGATCTGGGTTTGCCTGTGGTTGCAAAAGACGTCCCTATCGAACCTTCCGTTAACCTGCTTTTTAACACTTACAGCGTTAAAGCCAAGGATGACCTGACCATTGAGGTCCCAGTGAAAGGCAGACCAAAGCCTGTGGTCTCCTGGAAGAAAGACGGACTTCCACTGAAGCAAACATCATCTGTGACCATCCTGAACACAGCTACTTCTTCTAAAATCATGATTAAAGAGGCCAACAGGGAGCATGTTGGCAAGTATGAGATCACACTGGCTAACAGTGGTGGCACCGTGTCCACAGATATCACCATCGTGGTGCTGGATAAACCCGGACCTCCTAAAGCTATCAAAGTGGACGCTGTCACATCCGATAGCATCACTCTGTCCTGGTCTCTACCAGAGTACACTGGCGGCTGCTCGATCAGTCACTACATCGTTGAGAAGAGAGACACCAACTCTCAGGAGTGGCAGATGGCGGCCGGAAATGTGGCAAGAAACGCGTTTAAGGCTGGTCACCTCACACACGGAGCTGAATACCAATTCCGTATTTATGCTGTAAACAGATACGGCAAGAGCACATACCTGGACTCACCTGGAATCATTGCTCAGTACAACTTCAAACTGCCAGGACCTCCTTCCACTCCAATTGTGAAGCTGGCTACTAAGTCCTTCATGCTGGTGACTTGGAACGAGCCTGTTAACGACGGTGGCAGCCCTGTTCTGGGCTACCATCTGGAGAGGAAAGAGCGCACAAGCATCCTCTGGACAAAGATGAACAGAGGAATGATTAAGGACACAGAATTCAAGGTGACCGGTGTTGAAGAGGGCATGATGTACGAATACCGCATCTATGCTCAGAATATCGCCGGTATTGGCAAATGCAGCAAGGCTTGTGAAGCGGTGGCTGCCAGAGACCCATGTGATCCTCCGGGTACACCATTGGTGACAGCAGTCAATAGGTCCTCTGTGTCTCTGTCCTGGGAGAAACCAGAATACGATGGCGGAGCTAAAGTTTCCGGCTACATCATTGAGCGCAGAGACCTGCCCGAAGGACGCTGGACCAGGTGCAACTTCACAAATGTGCCCGAAACTTATTACGATGTCACAGGTCTTACCGAGAACAGTCAATACGACTTCCGCATCATCGCTAAGAATGCCGCCGGCCTCTTCAGTAAGCCTTCTGACACCACCGGCCCAATCACCGCTAAAGATGATGTAGATCCCCCACGCATCATGATGGATGTCAAGTACAGAGAGACCGTGTTTGTGAAAGCAGGTGACACATTGAAGATCAGCGCTGACCTGGCCGGACGTCCCGCTCCTGTGGTGTCCTGGACTAAAGACGGCAAAGAAATCGAGCTGAGAGCGAGAATTCAGATCATCTCCACAGACACTAGCACTGCTGTGATCGTCAAAGACTGCATCAGGAGAGACTCTGGTCAGTATGCTTTGACTCTGCAGAACATCGCAGGAACAGTGACCATGCCAATCAACTGTGTGATCATGGACAAGGCTGGACCCTGCGCTGGACCGCTCCAGATCACCGGACTTACCGCAGAGGCGTGCACTCTCTGCTGGGGACCGCCTCAGGAAGCTGGCGGTGCCGATATCACACATTACGTTGTTGAAAGACGTGAAACCAGCCGTCTGGCCTGGACACTCATCAAGGGAGACGTCACTAAGACCTTCTACAAAGTCAAAGGTCTGCTCAAAGGTGAGGAGTACGTCTTCAGAGTACTGGCTGCGAACAAACACGGCCTTGGTGAGCCTTTGGAAAGTGAAACTGTCAAGATTACAGATCCGTTCACCATCCCCACTGCACCCATGAGTGTGGATGTCACCGAAATCACTGGAGACACCATGACGCTGACCTGGTGCAAACCCTTGGCAGATGGTGGTAGCCCTATCAATGGCTATGTGATCGAGCGCCGTGAGAAAACCGGAATGCGTTGGGTCCGTGTGAACAGAGACCTTGTCGTTGAATGCACGGCTGTCGTTACCAAACTCCGTAAAGGATGTGAGTACGACTTCAGAGTGTATGCCGAAAACTCTGCTGGTTTGAGCCCTGCCAGTGAACAATCTGCCACCTTTAGAGCTGCAGACCCTCTGGTGGTTCCTTCTTGTCCGACCAAGCCTAAGGTTGTAAACTCCACCAAAGACACCATCTCCATTGTCTGGAAACCACCGACTGAGGATGGTGGCACTCCAGTTCTGGGATACAGCGTTGAGTACAGAGAGTATATCCGCCAACCGGAGCCAGAGACCGCAGAGGATGATGAGTATGAAGAAGAGGAGGAAGAGGAGGAGTCTCCTGAAGATCTGGCCCGATGGCTGGAGGCCATTCCACTGACCAGGAGCCTGGAGTTTACTATCTCCGGGCTGAAAAGTGATGCAGAATATGAGTTCTGTGTTAAGGCTCTGAATAAGATTGGCAGCAGTGCTCGCAGTCAGCGTTCAGAGCCCGCTGCAGCGTTGGACAGAACCTCCGAGCCATCATTTGAGGTCGATATTGACTTGCATAAACTGCTTATCGCCAAACACGGCACTGCCTTCTCACTGAATGTACCATTTAAGGGCAATCCCACTCCAACTGTGGAATGGGCCAAAGAAGGAGTGAATCTCAAAGTCAGAGGAACCATTGACTCAACAGCATCCAACACAACACTCACCATCGACAATGCCACCAGAAATGACTCTGGAGAATACACTGTCACCATAGAGTCTCCGCTCGGAAAAGCATCCCTGCCCATAGTGGTCAAAGTCCTGGACTCTCCCGGACCTCCAGTCAACGTGAAGGTCTCCGAAGTGACCAGGGATTCAGCCACTCTCACATGGGAGGTGCCGGAAAACGATGGTGGAGATCTGGTGAAGGCCTACCATGTGGAGAAACGTGAAGCCAGCAAAAAGACCTGGGTCTGTGTCACCAGTAACTGCCACTCTCTGAGCTATAAAGTGGAAGATCTGCAGGAAGGATCTACTTATTACTTCAGAGTGATTGGAGAGAACGAGCATGGAGTCGGTGTTCCTCAGGAGGCCAAGTCCGGCACCAAGATCACAGGTAAGAGCTACTGTTGATTAGACGACATATGTATGTGTTTGAAACAGAAAAAGTCTAACTCACCTGTCCAATCACAGAGGTGCCCACTCCTCCTCTGAAGCTTGGCGTGGTTAACGTTACCAAAGACAGCATAACCATCAGCTGGACCCGCCCGGAATATGACGGTGGTAGCAGAGTGGCCGGTTACCTGATTGACGCTCTGGAGAAGGGACAGGACAAGTGGGTAAAGTGTGCCACAGTGCGCACCATGACCCACACCATCAAGAATCTCCGCGAGGGAGCAGAGTACTTCTTCAGGGTCAGGGCCGAGAACCATGCTGGACTCAGTGAACCGAAGGAGATGATTGTACCTGTGCTGGTCAAGGAGATCCAAGGTAACAATAGTTAGAAATATAGACCAGCAGGACTTCATTAACACTAGCCAACCTGCCTATGCTGATTTAGAGTCCCACTAGCCACTTTAGCCAGATGGATGGTTTCTTATGTATAATTTGACAGCTTAAAATGTAATCATACTTTTATGCTAGTTGTTAAAAAAATAAAAAAATACTTGCCACAGTGACCAAGGAGCAGAATATTTCATGTCAAGGCTTGCTGACCAGAATCTGTTTAAAATCAGCTTTGACTAAATCAGGGTTAAAGGGGTTATATTTGAGGATAACTCATTGCTAAAGCTGTGTTTTTCTCCCTTTCATAGAGGCCCCAGAGTTTGACCTAAAGAACTACCCTAAGAGCACAGTCTACGTTAAGGCTGGCTCTGACCTGAGGTTTGAGATCCCTCTGACTGGACGTCCACTTCCCAAAGTGGCTCTGTCCAAGAACAACGTGGCTATCAAAGCCTCTGACAAGAGACTGATTGCTGAGGTAACCCCAGACAGCGTGGTTATCTCTCTGACTGAGGCCTCCACTAAAGACGCGGGCAAGTACGAGATCATCGCATCCAACGCTGGCGGCACCACCAAGATCAGCTTTATCTTTGTGGTCATGGACAAACCCGACCCTCCTGTCGGCCCAGTGGAGGTGGGTGAAGTGGGTGAGACCAGTGTTTGCCTTAAATGGTCTCCACCTGAGTACGACGGTGGAAGTCCAGTAACGCACTACGTTGTCCTGAAGCGAGAGACCAGCACTCCTGCATGGACCGAGGTGACCACTAACATCGCCCGCAGCGCCATCAAAGCCACAAAACTCACCAGAGGAGAGGAGTACCAGTTCAGGATCAAGGCCGTGAACCGATATGGTGTCAGCGATCACATCGACAGCAAACCAGTCATGATCAAACTGCCTTACAGTAAGTTATCAAAAGCGGGAGGGTAGTTTTTCGTAGGGGTGTGGCGAGATCTTGCGAGATAAAAATCTGGGGAGATTTCTCTTCAAAACATTTTACCACCAACGAGAATAAAACGGACCCTGATTACTTAAATTAAAGAAATGCTTTGTCGTATTTAATGTATCTATGTCAAATCTAAATAATAGTCAATCACATTTAAGTGATTTTTTTATTGATTTATTTGATCTTTGAGGTTTTAAAAAAAAATCTCATCTTGATCTCGTGGACCCATCACGTGTCTTGTGTGTTTCGTGGGTCCTAATGCTAACCCCTGCTCCTCCCTGCTCCTTCCTTAGCCTTCCCTGGCCCCCCCTCCACACCATGGCTCGCCTGCGTGTCCAGGGAGAGCCTGACTGTGTGCTGGAACGAGCCTGTGGCAGACGGTGGAAGCCCCGTGTTCGGATACCATGTTCACATGAAGGAACGCAGCAGCATCCTCTGGCAGAAGGTCAACAAGACGTCCATCCCCGGAAACCAGCTGCGTGTCACCAACATTCTGCCCGGAACTATCTATGAGTTCAAAGTGGCTGCAGAAAATGCCGCCGGAATCGGAAAAATGAGCAAGACCTCCGAGGAGGTGCTGGCCATCGATGCGTGCGGTGAGTGATGGTTTGGCCAGTTCTCCTAGGATGTTTCTCCTTCTCTTTTCTATAACCACTTTTACTTCTCCTCCTCCAGAGCCTCCAGCCAACGTTCATGTGACTGAAATTACTAAGAACTCGGTTACCCTGGCGTGGCAGCGTCCTCCGTACGACGGTGGCAGTAAGATCACCGGATACAGCGTGGAGCGTCGGGAAGCACAGAGCGGCCGCTGGGTCAAAGCCAACTTCACCAATATCATCGAGATGGGCTTCACCGTCTCAGGACTTAACCAAAATGAGTCGTATGAGTTCAGAGTGTTTGCTAGGAATGCCATAGGGTCTGTGAGTAACCCTAGCCTGATCGCCGGGCCCGTCATCTGCGTGGACATCTCTGGTAAAACATTTTTACACTGTTTACTGCATGAGGTTGGCTTCAGAAGTACATAAAACTTATTTTACATCCTCCCATAGGCTCCCCGGCCATAGACCTTCCACCCGAGTACCTGGATGTGATTTATTACAAGGCAGGCTCTTCAGTGAAGCTCCAAGTGGGCTTCACGGCCAAGCCCCTACCCAACGTGCAGTGGCTGAAAAATGGAATGGAGCTGGTGATGTCCTCCACCGTCTCTGTGGAGAACACCACCAACTCCAGTGCCGTCCTGGTCAAAGACGCTACACGCAACAGCACTGGAGCCTATGAGGTCAAGATAAAGAATGTACTGGGAACTGCCTCCGCCACCATCCGCATGGAGATCCTGGGTAAAAATGGGCTTTTCTGATGTAGTTAAGTCCTGGTTTATAAATCATTTAGTCCTAGTCTTAACCATGAAATAAATTCACCTAGGAAAACAAACAAAACCAGATCTAAACCAGGTCTAAACCAGGTCTAAACCAGGAATAAACCAGGACTAAACCAGGACTAAACCAGGTCTTAACTAGTCTGTAATTCACTGTTACCTCTTCTCTCCTCACAGATAAGCCTGGACCTCCTGCTGGTCTAATAAACTTCACCCAGGTCTCGGCCGACCGTATTGCCTTCAGCTGGGAGCCAGTGCCAGAGTCGGACCAGGGCGGTTCTAAAGTGACTCATTACATTGTGGAGAGACGTGAGACTAGCCGCGTGGTGTGGTCCACCATCTCGGATCATCTGGAGCAGAACCATGTGGCTGTTAATAAACTGGTGAGCGGAAACGAGTATGTGTTCCGCGTGATGGGAGTCAACAAGTTCGGCGTCGGTGAAGTGCTAGAGTCTGAGCCTGTCATTGCCAAGAATGCTTTCGGTAAGTCCCGCGCCTCAGGCCCATAGTATCTGGATTTGCACTATATCCCTGCTCTCTGAATAAATGGTTAATGGTAATTAAACATCTGAATTTTACTTTAAGGTCCCAGTGCAATTTTTGGAAAGTATATATTGTGTCTAACTTTTGACCTCTTTTGCCCTCTTTCAGTGACCCCAGGCCAGCCGCGTACACCTGATGTCACTGCTGCCACCAAGACGACAATGGTGGTGGAATGGGACAAACCCGGCGTGGACGGCGGCAGCACCGTGACCGGGTACTACCTGGAGCGCCGTGACAAGAAGAGCCTGCGCTGGATAAAGGTCTACAAAGATCCGGTGACAGAGACCAAGCAGTCGGTTTACCATCTCACTGAGGGCAACGAGTACCAATACAGAGTGTGTGCCATCAACCGCGCCGGCGAGGGTCCCTTCTCCGACGCATCAGACTTATACAAGGCAGCGGATCCAGTTGGTAAGTCAGAGAAGTGAAATAAGGAATCTCTAGATTAGTCAAAATGGGATGAATTAATGAGTAGTTTTGACTAGTTTAGATTGATTTACTTGGGTTTTATTTTGGTATTATTATTTATTATTACTATTTCTGACTAGCTTCAGAATGTTTTTCTTACTTCAGTGGCCAGTGTGCCGGTGTGCCAGTGTGCCGGTGACACTTGAAATTGGAAAAATAGGTGGTTTCACTTCAGTTAATTTAATTGTCCTCAGATCCCCCCGACGAGCCTCTGAAACTGAAGGTGGTGGACTCCACAAAGACCTCCATCACCCTGGGCTGGACCAAACCCGAATGGGACGGAGGCAGCGAGGTGACCAGTTACATGATTGAGAAACGCGTGGGAGAGGAGGAGGAGTGGGCCACGATCACGTCTAAGGGCGAAGTGAAGACAACAGAGTATGTGGTCCACGATCTGAAACCAGACATGGACTACTTCTTCAGAGTGTCTGCTGTGAACTGTGCTGGACGCGGTGAGCCTCTGGAGCTGAACGAGCCAGTGCAGGCCAAGGATATCCTGGGTATGAAAAGTTATTTTTTGTATTCTTTATTTTGCATTAATTTTGAAAAATTTCAGTCCCATGTAATTTCATCTTTATTTGCTTAACTCTTCGATTGTTTTCAAAGAGGAGGCCCAGATCGACAAAGATGTGGCCATGAGGACTCACTACATCATTAAGGCTGGTAAAGATGTAGAGCTCTCCGTCCCGATGAAGGGCCGCCCCGCTCCCACCGCCTCCTGGTCTCTGGGGGAAACTTGCATCGACAAAGACCCACGATACGAGTTCCACCACACGGACACCACCTCTACGCTGGTGCTCCGCGAAGTCACCAGAGTGGACACCGGGAAGTACAACGTCAAGATCGAGAATGGCGTCGGAGAAGCTAAAACGCTGACCCTCTCCGTGAAGGTCCAGGACAGCCCAGCACAGTGCCAGAACCTGGTGATAAAGGATGTAACCAGAGGAAAGGTGACGCTCTGCTGGGAACCGCCTCTGTCCGACGGAGGAGCTGAAATCACCAACTACATTGTGGAGAAACGAGATTCGTCCAAACGCAGCTACTCGGCCGTCACCAGCAAGTGCCTGCAGACCACTTACATCATCGAGGACCTCTCCGAGAAGACCTCATTCTTCTTCAGAGTACTGGCGGAGAATGAGAATGGAGTCGGAGATCCATGCGAGACGTCAGAACCTGTTAAAGCTACGGAGACACCAGGCCCGGTCAAAGATGTCACCATGAAGGACTCCTCCAAGACTTCGGTCACACTGCAGTGGGTGAAGCCGGATTACGATGGCGGCAGCATAATTTCTGAATATGTGGTGGAGAAGAAGGCAAAGGGTGAGGAGGAGTGGTCTCTGGGAGGAACTAGCCGACAGTGTGAGTGTGAGGTCAAGAAACTGAAAGAGCACTCAGAGGTGGTCTTTAGAGTCGCCGCACGCAACGACAAGGGACAGGGAGACTTTGCACAGTCCTCTCCCATCAAAGTGGTGCGTGTTTTGGGATTAAGAGTTTGGAAGAGCTTTGAAACATTTGAGTAAAATATATTGTTTTCTTCTTTTAGGTGGACTACATCATCCCTCCAGAGGCGGACTTGTCTGAGTATTCCAACGGCCGCGTTAACATTCGCCTGGGCCACAACGTCCACATCGAGCTTCCGTACCGTGGTAAACCCAAACCATCAGTGGCCTGGCTCAAAGACAACCTCCCGCTGAAGGAGAGTGACCAAATCCGCTTCAAGACCACCGAGAACAAGGCCACGCTGATGATCAAGGCCGTGAGAAAGGACAATGAAGGCAAGTACACGCTCACCCTGGACAATAAAATGAACAGGAAGTCCTTCCACATCCACGTGGTGACTCTAGGACCGCCCTCAAAGCCCGTGGGACCCGTCAAACTGGACGAGGTGCGGGCCGAGAGCATCACCATCTCCTGGGAGGAACCAAACGACTATGGAGGAGGAGAGATCACCTGCTACACTGTGGAGAAATGTGACACTTCCAAATCAGATTGGAAGATGGCCTCCTCTAGCGTTCAGGACACTCAGTTCAAGGTCTGTCCGACTCGTGTTGTTCTTCGTTTAAATAATGACATCTTCATGTTGTGTAAGTATTATGTGTGTAATTTGTTCTATTTTTACCACAGGTACCTAACTTGATAAAAGGCGTGCAGTACCAGTTCCGGGTGTGTGCGGAGAACCGTTATGGCGTCAGTGAGCCGCTGCTTTCCCAGATGGTGGTGGCCAAGCACCAGTTCAGACCTCCAGGACCTCCAGGCAAACCCGTGGTCTACAACGTGACCAACGACGGCATGACCATCCAGTGGGAGAAGCCTCTGTACGATGGAGGCACCCCCATCCAGGGCTACCACGTGGAGAAACGCGAGAGCAACTCCATCATGTGGCAGAAGGTTTGTGTAGTCCTGGTTATGGCCTGGTTTAGCTTAAAGAGATAGTTTTAAACCTTTCTGATTGAGTGTTTGTTGTTCAGGTGAACACAATTATTGTGAAGGAGACAGACTTCAGGATCTTGGAGCTGATCGAGGGTCTGGAGTATTCCTTCAGAGTCTACGCTCAGAATGACTCCGGGTTCAGTCGTATGAGCGACGAGAGCAAGCCCACCATGGCCGTTAGCCCTGTCGGTAAGACCGGGAAGGGCGGATTTAAAGGGGGTAGGAACGGGGCTTAACTGATTTAAAAGCAGTAGAAAATATATTCAAATTAAGAATAATTCTTCTAAAATACAATTTCCAATAACTGGTTTCTGGACTGCACCTTGGTCTGGTCTAAAGAGTAGGTCACTGGACAGAAGTCTGACCACTCTCTATATCCTCTCCCTCAGATCCTCCAGGCCAGCCCGACTACACCGACATTACCAGTGACAGCGTCTCACTGAAGTGGGATGCTCCGAAGCGGGACGGAGGCAGTAAGATTACTGGCTACACCATTGAGAAGCGCCAGGGCAAGGGCCGCTGGTTCAAGGCCAACCTAACCGATTGCACCGACTGCCAGTACACCGTCACCGGACTAGCCACCAACGAGAGATACGAGTTCAGAGTCATCGCCCGCAATGCCATCGGAGTGGTCAGCCCACCATCCAACTCCTCCGGCCTCATTGTGGTCCGCAGCGAGAATGGTAAGGATTTAGAGAACCAGTTTCGAGGAAGATCTTAATCTTTAGGTATAGGTCAAATTAAACCGCACCAAACTCTCTTTTCTTACAGCTTCTCCTAACCTTGAGTTTGGGCCAGAGTACTTTGAGGGCCTGACTGTGAAGGCTGGAGATAACATCCGTCTGAAGGTGTCCATCACTGGACGTCCCACTCCTAAAGTGGTCTGGTTCAGAGATGGAGTGGAGGTCACTAAGAAGATGATGGACATCATTAACGTTCCTGGGTCCAGCACACTCTTCGTGAGGGACGCAGACCGGTCTTACCGCGGCCTCTACACCGTGGAGGCCACCAATGGCTCCGGCAGCAAGAAGGAGGACATCCTGGTGCAAGTGCAAGGTATGTACTATCATCAGAAAGTAAATTAGAATGTTTAGAATGGCTTTGTACCTATCCTGGTTTAGTCCTTGTTTAGTCCTAGTATAACCCTTATACCCTCCATAGACACTCCCGGAGAGCCTGTTGGACCTGTCGTCTTCTCTGAGATCTCTGAAGGGAAGTGCACTCTATCGTGGAACACTCCTGAGAACGATGGCTGTTCCGAGATCTCTCACTACATCATTGAGAAACGTGAGACCGCTAAGATCTCCTGGGCCCTAGTCTCGGACGAGTGTAAGGCCTGCTCCTATACTGCCACAAAACTCATCAAGACCAACGAGTACCAGTTCAGAGTGTCCGCTGTGAACAAGTTTGGAGTGAGCCGTGCTCTGGAGTCCAGCCCGGTCATAGCTCAGATGCAATACAGTGAGTTTAACTCACACACTGGTAACTACATTCTGTTTGGATGGGATCGTTTGGTAGAGACAGACAGAGATACATTTTAAGATGCTTTATCAGACTGTGCTAACTCTCACTGGACCAATACATTAACACAGTGGTCTGTGGTAATTGTAGTTAGGGTCTACCCATAGATCACATGAATCAGATCAGGACTTTAACAGTTTTAAGTTAAAGTGAACATTTTAATATTATCTTTGTTTGAAATCATATCCCAACCATAACCATATTCACTGTTTTCCCCTTTCAGCCTCTCCGGATGCTCCCGGCACTCCCGATGCCACTGAAGTCACCGGCGAGAGCATCACATTGTCCTGGACCCCTCCCACTTCAGACGGAGGCAACCCCATCCAGCACTACATCCTGGAGAAACGCGAGAAGAAGACCCTCAAGTTCTACAAAGTCCTCACCAAGAAGCTCATCGTGGAGTGTGCCCACAAAGTGTGTGGCCTAACAGAAGACATGGAGTATGAGTTTAGGGTGATGGCGGTGAACGATGCCGGTGTGGGCGCTCCTAGTAACGTCTCGTTACCGATCAAAGCGGCCGAACCCAAGGATATCCCGTGTGCTCCGTCCGTGCTCTGTGTCTCCGACTCCACCAACACCTCAATCAGCCTGGAATGGACCAGACCAGCCGACGACGGGGGCATGGAGGTCATGGGGTACATTGTGGAGATGGCCAAAGGAGAAGAGGAGGAGTGGAAGAGAGTCAATGAGACTGAGCTCATTCCAGAGACACACTTCACTGTAACAGGCCTGGAGACTGGAGCTACCTACAGGTAAAATATTAACCTGCGTTTAACCTGTTTCAGACCTGGTTCAGACCTGGATTAGATCTGGGTTAGTCCTTATTCAGGCTCTTCTTACTGAGTTAAAAACTTGATGTAAAGCCAACTAAAGGACTTACCATTTTCTCTGTTTGCAGGTTCCGTGTGGCCGCAGTGAACCACGTGGGCCGCGGTGAGGACCTGGAGTTACCAGAACCAGCCGTGGTTGTGGACCGTCTCACCGCACCTCAGGTGGACATCGATGCCACCTTCAAACAGACGCACATCTTGAAGGCGGGTGGCTCTGTGTGCCTGGGCGTGCACTTTAGGGGGAAACCTGTGCCCACTGCCACCTGGGTGAGAGAGGAGGGCGAGCTGGGCAACATGGCCGAGGTCCAGACAATAGACGGCTACAGCTCCCTCAGCATTGAGAACTGCTCCAGAACTGACAGCGGCAAATATACGGTCAACCTGGAGAACAGCAGCGGCAGCAAAGCCATCACATTCACCGTTAAGGTATGAAAAATCTGAATTAGACTTACTGCTTTTTCACCAAATTATATCCATATTAGGTTTCTTAGATTTGTCTTATCTCCTCTTCTCTCTCCTGCAGGTAATGGACACCCCCGGGCCTCCTCAGAACATTATGTTTAAGGAGGTCTCTCGTGGCTCTGTGACTCTGGTCTGGGAGGCTCCTCTGAATGACGGCGGAGCCAGGATCCATCACTACATAGTGGAGCGCCGTGAGGCCAGCCGCCGGACGTGGACCCAATCAGGCTCCAAGACTCCCTCTCCCATCCTGAAGATCGATGAGCTGCTGGAGGGAGTGCCATACTTCTTCAGAGTTCTGGCCGAGAACCAGCACGGCCTTGGAGAACCATTCGAGATCTCCGAACCCGTCATTGCCACTGCCGAACCTTCTGCGCCTAAACGCCTGGACATCCTTGACACCACCGACAGCTCTGTGGTCCTGGGGTGGCTTAAGCCCGAGCACGATGGAGGCAGCAGGATCCAGGGATACCTTATTGAAGCCAGGCCCAAAGGTGGAGATAAGTGGATGGTGGTCGGAAACACCAAGAACCTGACGTATACAGTGGATAAACTCAACAAAGGAGATGAATACGACTTCAGAATCAAGGCCAAGAATGAGGCAGGGTACAGTCTGCCAAAGGAGACTATACTCCCCGCTCTGGTCAAAGAACCACATATCGAACCGGCCGCAGACCTCAGCGAGATCACCAACCAGCTCATCAACTGCCGCTCCGGAAGCTCCTTTACCATCGAGGTGCCTATCAGTGGGCGCCCAGCTCCCAAAGTCTCCTGGAAACTGGAGGAGATGAGGTTGAAGAGCTCCGATAGAGTCACCATCAAAGTGAGCAAAGACCGCACCAGCCTGACAGTGAAGGAGGCCATGAGAGGCGATGGAGGCAAGTACAATCTCACTCTGGAGAACGCGGCTGGAACCAAGACCTTCACAGTGGAGGTCAATGTAACTGCCAGACCCAGTCCACCCACCGGACCCATCCAGATCTCCTCCATCACCTCCGAGGCCTGCGTTTTGGATTGGGAGCCGCCTGAGGACGACGGAGGAACCCAGATCACCAACTACATTGTGGAGAAGAGAGAGTCCGGCTCCACCGCCTGGCAGCTCATTAACTCCAGTGTCAAACGCACCAACCTCCATGTCAGCCACCTCACCAAATACATGCAGTACACCTTTAGAGTGTCGGCCGAGAACTGCTTCGGCGTTAGCAAGTTCACAGAGAGCGAGACCATCGTCGCAGAGCATCCATTCAGTAAGTCCTCTTTAAGTCCACTTAGTTTGTATCCAGACACAAGTAACAGTGAGGTTGTATTGTAAAACCTTTCACAAGTGGTCACCGTGGTAAGAGAGCCAGGTGAACTGAACAACAGATATCCTTCAAACAGTTCTAATCAGTAATCATTCACATGAGCTTTGTCAGGAAGACCCAGGGCCAAATGGTAAACGACAATACAACTTCACATAGAGGGATCATAATCTCATCTCACCCTGGGAACTCAGTGGGACAAGTTATCAAGGCCATACACTTATCTTTACCCTGAGATCACAGGAGGTCAGTCATTAATAACAAAAAACATTCCATCAGACATAGTACAAAAACAGACAAATCTAGAATCTGAAATCTGAAATCTGAAATCCTAGATAAAGATTTTCTTATTTATGTAAATAACCAAGATCCTGGCTCAGAGGGTGAAATGTTCATTAGTATATACAATGTTTTTTTATAGGCCCACAACAAGTTTTAATGGAATTTAGTTCACCTCACCCTCTCTGTCACCCTCAGCTCCGCCCTCACCACCTACTCGCCCCACCGTCTTCAACGTTACCGCCAACTTCCTCACCCTGAAGTGGGAGGAGCCTTACAACGACGGCGGCAGCAAGGTGACGGGCTACTGGATCGAGAAGAAGGAGAGGAACAACATCCTGTGGGTCCGAGAGAACAAGATCCCATGTTTCGAGTGTTATTACAAAGCCGAGGGTTTGGTGGAGGGCCTGGAGTACCAGTTTAGAATCTATGCCATGAACAGTGCCGGGCTCAGCAAGGCCAGTGAGGCCAGCAAGGGAGCTGTCGCACAGAACCCTGTTGGTGAGTGTGGGATTAAAATGGGCACATTGTACTATCTATACCTGAACCTACTGAGAACATGGCACACCTCAGTCTAATTGAATACATTTGTCCCTCTGTCCTTAGACCCTCCTTCCAAGCCTGAGGTGACTAATGTAACCCGCACCACAGTCTCTCTGAAGTGGTCGGCTCCTCTGTACGACGGAGGTAGTCCCATTGTGGGCTACATCGTCGAGAGAAAACCCTACACCATCACCGGAGAGGGCCGCTGGCTCAAGTGTAACTACACCAACGTCACTGATACCTTCTTCACTGTCACCGCACTGGGAGAGGGAGAGCCCTATGAGTTCAGGGTAATTGCCAAAAACCAGAACCAGGTCTTCAGCCTGCCCTCAGTGTCCACCGGCTCTGTACAGTGCAAGACTGACTTCGGTAAGAAATATTAGTCTAATTCATGTTAATATTTTGTAAGCCCATTATTATATCGGCGAAACAACGATATTATGGAATCACGTCGGTGTTCGTCCGCGTTCGCAGATCCTAGCTGTGAATGCGATAACTCAAACGAATTGCCGGATCATTTTCAACATGTGCACACAGGTACATATCATAAACACGCAGAACTGTATCGATTTGGGTACTTCTTCGATGAATATTAATTAAGTAATTAATTAATAACGGGCCAAAACTGTGAA
>JAVQKD010233257.1:0-10900 GCA_036025635.1 Philypnodon grandiceps
TAGAGCCCCTCCAGAAACGACATATTAAACTGATTACATACAGTAAATTAACTTGTCTTTGTCTTATATTTTACTTGATAATTGCAGTGTGCTTTTTTTTTAATTTGTTGAGGTGCGGAGACAACAGGCAGTCATCTTCAAACACACTTATCATCTCTTTTACATTTATTCATGTGTATTCCCAGTACTGCTGATAGCACCATTAAACAGTGGACTCTCTATAGTGCTAGTGTTGAATGTTGATGTGTATTTGCTCAGACTAGGGGCTGCCTCGGGGCCATGTGCCTCTAGCTCCTCCATCACCTTAACAGCACTAACCTCTCAAACAGTTGACACACCTGCACCCAAATCTCATCTGATTTCTACACCACCAGAACAGATTTGGGGGTTGAAGGCGAAACATGGGCAGGGGGCCATCTGTATTTGGCACTTTTTACATCCTACCTGAAAATTCTGTTGATTTGTAGCGAGATTTTTTAAAATAAGTTAAATAATTACCAAGACATAATTATATTAGGCCCTGGAAGCTTGGAGTAATGAGGAGAACCACAGGCCCATTTGGTGGAAGCCTTGATGATTTAGTGGCACTTAATACTGTTAGCTGAGTCAAACCCAGCAACTATGGGGTCAAACCCCTCAAAGGGGTTAATGACTTGAAATGGACTAACTTTTACTGCAGCTTTAACCATCTATCTCATCACAAATATTACAGTTGGTTGTATATGATTTACATAATACCTTCTACAGTCTATGTATTTACAGTGTTATATATGATTTGTTGAAGCTCTGACACAACATACAGCCATTTTCAAACACGCTTATACAATATCTCTATTCATTTATATTCCCAGTATTGATGATAACGCCATTAGAATAAGCAGCCTCTTTCAAGAGTGCGATTTGGTGAAAGCTTTTCACCGAAACCGTGCCCCTCTCTCTCTCTCCCGATCTGGTGCTGTTGCTAGGAGACGGTGGCTCTAAAAAAAATTTGGCTATGGCAACGTGCACCTGCTTCATGGGGCCTGGCGTGTTGCATGTGTGCAGTTGAACACATGGGGTATATATGGGCTAAGCAGAAGAAAGTTTTGTGGTGATTGGATAATGAGGCGGCCCTGAGATTGTCTCTGTGGACAGATGTGCGTGCATGCAGGTGTTTACTCTAACAGTGCCCTTGTGCATGTTCATGTTGAAAACGGAATACTCGTCCTTCCTGTGTCTTTTCCAGTCAGTGATCACAGCTTGAGCCCAAAAGTCAATAAAGACACTGGCATTTTAGATCAAGAACTAAACCCAGTCTTCCATAGTCTTTAAATAGAGTTTTTTCATGTAGGATGCTGGTGCACAAAGCTGTTTCATTTATGGCAATATTATTCTGGAAAAAAATATACAATTTTTTTAATCTCCTATATTTTTAGCTGTTCCTTTTCCTACAGGGTTTGTCTTTATCTGCCTAAATCAATCTATCATGGAAGTCATTTATGACAACCCAAAAAAATTTACTGCCTCATAACCCTGTGTGGTCTTTTCTATATTTACTGACTCCCATACGTTGTTCCTATAGATTCTGCATTGTATTGTAAAACATATAAGGCTGCGTCAATGAGGCATTCTACTTTTTCAGTTTCTAAACGGACTTGTCAAAAACTTTGCTTGCAAAACTATTGGCACTAGGAAGGGAATCTTACTGGTATAAAACTGGGTCAGCTACATCAAAACCTCTGGACTTCTCCTGCTGAAGTGGAGGTGATAAAAGCTCCTGGTGGGTGTGATTACATAACTCTGGGTTGAGCTGCAGGCTAATCTCGGGATGGCTCTGTGTTTGACCAGTCAGCTGAGCCCCACATCTGCCTGCTGCTATTGAGACGGCGGTACAAGTATTAATTAGCACTTCAAAATCTAAATGGCAAATCAATTTAATATGTCTGTTTTTGTTATCATTTACCAGCCTCTAGATCAGTGTTTCTCAAACTTTTTCAAACCAAGAACAATTTTTGCATAGAAAAAAAAATGCTCTGAGACAGTATGGTGGATTTGTGTATTGTTGCACACGACTGTTCCAATTTGGGATGCATATGACTAGTTTTTAATCTAGAAGTAAATTTATTTCTGTTCATAAAATTGCTTATAGGGAATCATGGGACAATTTGAGAAAAACTGAATATTTTTTTCTCCCCTTATGTCATTATCACTGCTCTAGAAGTCACCTGAGTAACTTTATTTTACTGTATCTTGACACTTTTGGCTGCTTGCTCCCACTCTCCACTGTGCTGTTATGTGTGTCACTGTACCACTGTCACCCTGCATGTGCCAGCCTGGACCGCCTCCAGCCCGGCTCCAGTCTGGATAAGGATCAGCTGGTCTGTGGGCACTAAGGGCTCTGTGGTGAAGCCAGCAGCCTATAAACACCCCTCTCCATCCCGCTGAGCTGCTCATGTGAATTGAACACTGGGTCATTAAGCTCCACACAGGCACATTTCAGATCTGGACATATCACTGACCTTCCAGTGGACTCTGGAGTAAACTTTCAGGACTGGCCTCAGCTTCAAATTGACTGGAGCCATTGCTAAAAGAAGCACTTTCTCCATACATATTGATAAGGGTCTAATAATATTGACCGACTAACCCGATTATTTCACTCTCTTCAACTGGTTGCAAATGGTGATCAGTTTTTATTCATTGATATATACTGTACTGTGTATCTTAGTTATTTTGGCTTGAGGTGAGGACACTGACAATAATTATTAACACAGTAATGTTTTTGCTTTTTGGTCATTCAACTTTAACTATACCTATCCTAACTACTTTGGGCTTTAGGTGGGGACAATAATAATAATAATGACTTTTTTCCAATTCACTTTCTACTGCTGATATACTTTACCTATTTGAGCTACTTTAGGCTTGAAGTGGGCAGCCTAGACAAAGCAGAACAAACACATAGAGACTAAAGGTAATTTCAATTTAGATTTATATCATAGAATGTATTCACTATCCACACCAGTACCACTTTTTTAATCATGTGTGCTGTAAAAACCTTCAGTTTGCTCACATTCTTAGTTTGGGAGGAGCTTCATTTCAGGAGCCTTGAGGTAGGTTGGACAAAGCCATCAGAGTGATTTATGGGTCTGCTCAGGTCAGTGGGCACCACTATTAGAGTTGCTGATGCAAGCAGATGGACAGGGTACTGTAGCATTGCCATATCATGTGTCTGGTGGTATACAGTAAAGGCATGTGTGAGGGTACATAGATGTCCACTGGTCGTTCATTTATTGAAATATTCGGAAGTAGTCTCTTTAACATCTGTGTGGTGTTTAAAAGTACTGGACACACCTAAAGCCACAGACCAATTTCAGCCAATGTCTAGATCTCTTGGGTGTGTGTGTGAGTGTGTGGAATGAGAAAGCGATATTAATAACAAAAATCTATATACAGTCAAATAAAACCTGTGCTAACCAACCTTCAGTGCACCTTCTTATACATATTTTCATTTCCGTTATCTTGTAGAGCAGCTGGATTCTCCGGAGATTTATGAACTGACAAACTCACTAAAATCCTATTTGTCCTTGACTAATATTGTGGCATTGCTGGCAATTGTTGGTGTGCTTTTGGATTGTGGTTTGTTTGATTAAAGTTGTATTTTTGTGGTTATTAATGTAAATGCACACACACACACACACACACACACACGCACACACCCACACACGCACACACGCACACACACATTCTTTTTATTTATAGTTGAAATCTCTAGGTTTTATATTTAAGAGTGATGTCTGCACTCTGCTGTATTGTTTGTTTGTTTGTACTTTGTCTGTGCCATATCCTTTTCTCTCCCAGTGCACCACCAGCCTTTTTACCTAACTTCTCTAAACTCTAAATAGACGGAGAGCCGAACCCCGGTGGTTTGGTCTGATGTCACGATCAATCCTGTTTTTTGGGCCGGACTGGGAGTGGTAAAACATGCCAGACACACCATACTATGAGCCAATGAATGTATAGATAGATCGAGAAGTGAGTGAGTGCCAAAAGTTTGAAAACTGACTCTTTTGTCTCCGATGTAAACAGACACTTGGACAATCCTACAGTTAAAAAGTGAATACCTATACAAAATACCCATAAATAATAACAATAGTTATAATGCATTTCATTTATGAGGTGCCCTTCTGGAGACTCAATTGGCAAACAACAATAATTGCCACAGCTGCCTTCGGACAGACCACCACCAAACACACTATATGACAATAACAGATTCATACATAGGCAAGGTGGGTGAAGTGTCTTGCCTTGACTTTATGAACTTGTTGGAGTGAGTGCCAACCTTCCAGTGGATGACCTACACAATACAGTCCACAATGCATATGTGCTCTTACAGGGCTCTTCTAAGAGTTTATATTTCGGTGGGGTTTCAACCATGCACTACAACACACTACAGAAGAGGCCTCATTCTTTCTGGCTTTGTAGAGAATGAATAGACCATAAGTGAGTGCCAAAAAATGGACTCCTGAAATCTCTTCTGGGACCGTTCTTGGGATTTGCTGACTTCACTGGCAATATAAATAAATGTACTCTTAGAAAGATGTTTCCCATTAGATCAAGTGTCTAAAAAAGATATCACTCAGCGCCACCCCATTCTTGAAGCTTCGAGAAAATAAATTCTGATTACTGCGGCTCTATAAGAGGCTGGTCTCACATTTCGCTCTCTAACAGAGTATGGTTGCACATTCTCCTTTTTGGACCGGAGCCAGAGGGACTTCTCAGAGCAGCACTACCCAGGATTCATGTCTCATCTTCAGCCTTCTCACCTGCCAGCCAGCCTGTCATACCAGGGCTTCCAAAGAGGTCAGAGGCCGGATCCGGTGCAGTTTTAAGTTCTCTATGTCAATAATAGGGTCTCCTAGCTAATGGGGAGTCCGCAGCATCTCAGTGGATTTAAAGCGGGCTTATGTTTTAGTGTTGTACACAGTGAGAACGACCTCTGCATATCCAGCTACTGTACACACCAATACTTCAGACATCCATAGTAATACTTGCAATAGTGTGCATTCAGATATTCTGTGGGTGACATGGGCAGAGCGCATCAGGTTACAGCCAACTATGAGCTTTCTCTCTGTATGTCTTCCTTGTGTTACTGTGGGTTCTCACCAACTTCTTCCCACCATCTAAAGACATGCATAGGTTCAGAGAAATGGTAATTATACTAGATGCTGGATACTAGATGTAGATAGGTACTTTTTAATCATTTTAGCAGTAGGTTTGAAGGTCTGAGACATATGGATAGCAATAGTGGCTCCTAAAAAATACTATACATCTGATAGATATAGGGTTATTCAGCCTTTTCGTGTCCCTGACCACCAAGCAGTATCGAAAATGCTTCATAGAGAACTGTCTGGAAATAACTAGACAGATGCTGTGTATGTACATATGGAGAAATGGTCTTTTGAAACAGAAACAGCTGGGCAGATGTAAAGACTTTGGACCACCAAGTACACTGAAGTAGCATGAAAAGAGGTTTAGCCAATTATCTCTACAGGAAATGAAACACTTGTGATTCCTTAATCTCATACACATTTCTGTAGACCATTTCTCATAGATTTGGCAGATGCAAATTGAAAATCACTGATCAATTACAATACAGGCATATCAGGAAATACATAAATTCAGTGGTTCCGGGTAACTGGAGCCTATGCCATCTACTCTGGGCCTTAGGTGGACTACACACTGCACATAGGCCAGTCAGTCACAAAGTTCACACAGAGACATTCACAAATACACATTCATTGGAGGCATCTCAGAGTCACCAACTTTCTTTGAACTGGAGTGCCCTGAAAGAACCCACAGAATCATGAAGAGGACAGGCAGACTCCACCTCATCCTACACTTCCATGACATCCGTTTGAAGTTTTGAGCTGCCCGTTCCACCAGCAGCGGACTCATCTCAGCTCTTTGTGATAATAGGAGTTAATAACCACAACAGCCTAATTACTGTGGTATAATAGAGATGAGCCCGTGTCTCAATAACACTGAGGGGGACCCGGCTGAACAATGGGGTCAGTGGCCAGTGACTGTGACCCCACATCAAATGCATGTGCACACAACCGTTATACAAAGAAAGATAGTCCCCCCCCACACACATTTTTTTTTAAAGAAACCAACAAACTGTCCTACACTGTAAAAAGTCAGCCTTAAATAAATAAATAAGAAGAAACCAATTATTTTACATATAGTTTACTTATAGGGGGCACATTTACTAGTACATAACAGTAAATAAAAAATAAAAAATAAATAAAAATATATGTGTCTATTTTTGAGTAAATCCACTTTAAAAAGTCAAGTCAAGGCTTGGTTTTACAAATTAAAAAAAATATAAAACTCAACAAAACACTTGGATTAGCTATCCAAGAATAGCGGAAAATGTAAAAAACTAAATTCTGCCAAAAATGTTAAATATAAAACCTTCTAATTCTAATGAGATGATTTGTCAGATTGTACAGTGTATGCAAAAACCCGGGGGCCATGAGTGTGTGTGTCCTTTTGTAAACTGGGACACTCATCAGTGGTACTTAGAGGCCTGCAGCAAAATATGTTTGTTTTAGAAGAGACATTCCAGTGAAGTTTGCATAAGAGGATGCTGAATAAGCTTATGGTAATATTAAACTGTGCACAACTTTACATTGGTCCTATGTTATATATTGTCTTACAAAGGCTTCAAAATAGATAGATATAGATAATAATAGATCATTTTGGTGGATTACAGCTTCATATAGTGGAGTTTTACTGAGAAAATGAATGTGGCTGACTGACTTTTAGAGCAGTTTCTATCACATATCTATATATTTTGCAGTGTAGACAATGGAATTGGGCTTGGATCCAGCTTTCATTTTTAATTGTTTTTTTTTTTCTGTCCTTAAATTAACCCAAAAAAAATCTGAAGAAGGTCTTGGGAAGTCTTCATAACAGACAGTTCTATCCACTAAAGATATTCCCTCAAACCCCTAACCCTTATTAGTCCAGTGATTCCAAACTCTCTGATGTGGTAGCCCCATTGTTGGACTCATACCTGATCTTGCACTTGCCCACTTTTCCACAAAAACATGAAAGCGGCCCAAGTGTGAGACGTTTTAACCCCTGTTGAAACCCTGTGTTTCTGGCCTGGTGGACTTCACCCTGGCTGCTGTGGTGCCTTCAGGCTAATACTTAACAATGTGCTGTTTCATGTCAGGAACAAAAGAGCCTAACTAAATCCTGCTCCGATGCGCCGGTTGTGGGAATTCCAGACTCTTAACTTGATCATTAAACACCCCGTAATGAAATCCAAAGCTTACCTTGACTCAGGGATGGTGACAGTAAAAGGAGCTGAACAGGATGTGGTCTTGAACATGATCAACATATGTTCCTGTAGTATTTATATCTGTGCATTGGTGTGTGTTAGTGACAAGGGGACTGAATGTGTCTCATTTTCATGCTGCAGTTAGTTATAGCTACAGCATTTATAACCTGTCCCAACATTCTTTATATATGTCTAGTATTTAACCAAAATCTTCTGTTCTTGCTATGCTGGATTGGACCAGCCTTCACTATGCTTGCCCTGTTCACCGCAGTTTCTTCCTTGGACCATATTTGATACTGACCACTGCACACCAGGAACACCCTCGTCAGTCCCAATTACTTACACTAGTCCATTATTCCTACTTCAGGAACTTTTTCACCATTTTTCACTCCACAGTCACACATGTGGTGGTAAGCTACCTCTCTAGCCACAGCTGCCCTGGGACAGGTGAGGCGACCACCACAATCACACTGTGCGTAGACAAAGTTAGTAAAATGTCTTGCCCAAAGATCCAATGGCAATAGAACCACCATCCATATTAATGAACAATTTGCCTCTCTCCTGAGTCACTACCTTCTCATGATGTCTATGCCTCTTTACTTTGCTCTAATCACAGTAAATCAAAATGTTTTTGGTTAAGTATAATTTGAGTCCAATTTTTGGACCCACCTCTAGCCACTATCTACCCTACTGCTACTGTGTGTACCATGCATCTGCTCTAAGTGGCTGATTTATTGGGCTGCACCTCAAACCCAAACCTCATGTGAGCTCACCCCTGGCTCTCTGCTGTACCCCGCTCTCTTCCGGCCTCTCATGCCTGTTATAGAAATATGCAGAAGGTTGTGAGGTCAGCAAATTCACGGCAGTCGAGGTGCTACAAGCAAGAAGGAAATGTTTGATCTCCGCAAGGCGCTTGTCTTCAATAAATTACCCGGCAATCGAGACCACTTAGTTTGGTTGGGGGCCATTTGCGCAAGGCATCATTAACTGTCCAAATTCAGGCGTTTATGGGAAAACCGGCAAACTTTGTCCCTCATTGAGGTTCTTTGTGGAGGCTAAACATTAAACTCACAGGGGTCCTGGTTCAACAGTACCCGGATGGTGAACTTCTGGAGTAACTTCTCTAATGAACATATCGTAGGTGCTGTTTTTTACCCTTCACTTCAAAAGCTCCTTGTTTCTCATATAAATGAAAGGGGCCTTATTGCAAACAGAAGCCTGTGTATTCTGTTTCAATTCATCAATTGCATTGCAGTCAATAAAAGCCCTGAATTAAACTGCACCTATCGTCATCATTCAGGCCAGATCCTTCACAGAGCAGACTTTTCATTAAAACAATAGAGATATATAGATATATCCTTTTTTGTAAACTGAAAAGCAGCTGCAGTGCTCTAGACTTGGCTGCAGATACCAACACTGTCATAGCAAAGAGAGATTTAACCTCCACTGTCATGATACCTTCAGTAGTGCTTTTTCACTACAATACCCACTGGGTCAATGGCTACTCCTGGTGTCCTCTGCACACCTAACAAGCTCTTTATATAAAACACCAGATACTGTATTTCCTGTTGTTTCTTCTCTCCATAATCCATTTTTTATTGACTTTTCATTTCTTATAACAGTGGTTGCAAACACACATTCACGCTACAAGCTGAGCTGTGTGCTGAGTTGTGATATGACTGCCACGGTCGATCAGTCTGGCCCAGGGCAGCTGTGGTTACAGAGATCTACAATGGCCTTGGTAACCCGTATGATGCTCGATATCAAACGTGTGCCACTGTTTCACCTTCTACAGTCAGACATTTAAAAGTATATAACTTTAACACTTCTTTGGTTCCCCAGTCTATCCCATACTAACCAGTACCAAACTAACCAGTACCAAACTAACCAATCCCAAACTAACCAATCCCAAACTAACCAGTCAAACTAACCCCATTGAGTCTATTAGAAATCAGGTCACTGTCCAGATTTGAATGAGAGGTCTACTATAGATCTTAGGTTCACAGACTGAACAGTAGGGGTCTGACAGGTTATGAAAAGTGATCTGTGTGTGAAGGAGAGACAGAGGATGGCACTTCCATGCAGCACCCATGACTCATGACCATAAATACCCATAAAAAACTTTGATGTGTTTGCTACTGAACATCTGAAACCGAGTCTTGGGTGTCCGCTTGTAGGCATCACCAAGTCTATCCCGGAGCATCTGAAAGGGGGCTATGTACTGTAACACTAGCCCACTATGTGAACGACATTGGACATTCTTGGAACATCTTAGGACACATCTGCCCTTGCACACTCAAATTTATGGAGCTGTTTTCAGAGAATGTGGCACTGGTTCAACACTTCCTTGCACCACTCACACTGCACACGTAAAAAAAGACAAAAAAGAGTCCTGCAGCCAGTCTCTATTTGTGAAACGCTATAGGTCAAGTGAAGCCGCAGGTCAGCACAGGTTAAACGGTGCATTACATGTGTTAAAGTAGACAGCAAGATGCCTTCAGAATGCCTCCAACACATTATATTATGCAGAATATATGGTCAGTTTACTTAAAGAGCGTTAATTATGCTTTATTTATTATACATGTCTAAAGCAGCCGTGCACATTTTACAACTTTTAAAAAACACTGGTGCTCTAGGCAACAGAAACAGACAGTTTACTTCCTTAGACTTTCTGCAATGATGCAATGTATTAATGCAATGAAAAATGGCTGGGAGGGATCAATAGAAACAGAGCTATACACTTTGTTTTTTTATATAAACTATAAGAGCAGACTGAATGTTGTTGTTTGGTCAGTGCTTCCTGGATTAGGAAGGGTTTGGGAGGGGGGAGGGGTTACGGAGAAATCAACCGTTTGAAGCTCACAAAGGTAGCGCCAGAGAATACAGGATTGCTCAAACATGGCCGAATGAAGCTCCTGGAATGTGTTTGAAGCAGTAAGATTATAACGTGGTAGTTGTTGAAGTACTGAGTACATTTAGGCACACTGCATTGCATTGTATTTTCTATTGTGTGAGGTAGTGCGTAATATACTTTAGCTTAAAGTTGACCTTTCATAGGTTCAGGTGTCACCTACATCTGGTTGTAAGATAGGGAACACCGCGGGAAACTGAGGCTGACTCTGTGCAATGTACTGGCAGATATAGGCTGGGTTATAAGCACACTAGGTTATTTTAGTCTGGGTCAGTGCAACATACCACCTCATAAAATATTGGACTAATATGAGACTAAACCTGAAATAATTTAACCAGATCTAAACCAGAACAAAACCAATCCAAACTAAGATTTAACCAGAACTTGAACAGGTATATACCAGATTTATTTTTTACATTTGCTTAGAATGGTTTCTCCACCATTTCTCCAAAATGGTTTCTCATTGAAAGGAAAATATTGTCATAAAATATATTTCAATGTTTAGAAAATGGGCAAAAAATGTAGAAGATGAATTCTAAATTATATGGGATTGGGAATAAGTAACACAATACATAGAAATGATGTGAGATTTATCCAGCACTTCAGGCAATCAAAAAGCAAAAGTATGTATGAATGATCTTAGGTTAGACTATTGCAAAAGCTCA
>JAVQKD010233709.1:0-15360 GCA_036025635.1 Philypnodon grandiceps
TGTGAAGAAAGTAAATAAATAATGCATTGGACGAATTGCATTTACTTTACAGCTGGAATTTGCTTGTATCAAATAAAAACTTGCAAAAACATACAAAGAATTGTTGTTGATGTTTTGCAAAGAAGAAAAAAGTAAACCTCATGCATTTACATTGTGTTGACATTCTTGTAAAATGATGTAGTTTGTTAAATATACATCTATGTGGGGGTAAAAACCCTGGATTAAGTTAAATTTGTCAAAGATAACGCAAAAGTTGATTTTGAGGTGCCTGGAGAATCGAAACGTCACTTCCGCCTTTTCCCTCCGGAAGTACAGTTAATTTTTTATTCACAGGAAAAAAAACAGCTGTTGTTGAAAAGGAAACATCAAAGTGAGTTTAATTGCTTGATATTATTGCTTTATTGTTTTGCTGAGCATAATACCGCTAGAAGTGCTGCTGAAATACCCCGCTTGGTCTCAGTGGCTGCTGGATTTTGACTGGGATCAGCGAGAGTCCCTCCGCTCATTTGTTGCGAGCTGCTGCTAGCGCTAGCTCCATCACTGCATACTTGAGCTAGCCACTGGGGGCTAGCTAGAAGACTATTTCTGACTCTGTATAACTTTTAGTAACAGCACATACTGCCCAATGTTAGACAAGAAAAGAAATACGCGGCAGAGACAGCGGAAACGTGTGTGGATTCAGATCGTACAGTGTGTGCTGTGCTATGTACATTGTTTAACCGCGATTCTGTCTGTTTACGTTCCTTGTTAGCAAGCGCTGTTGCATGCTGACAAAACAGACAACAACAAGAGCTAAAGCGTTATACATTTTTATAACACTGCAGCATCTTTGGGTGTTATGCTGCTACGTTTTTATTATTATAAAATACGCTCATCAAATGCCTCCAAACTATAGATGTTTTTCCTATAAATAATAAGTGACTGGCTTTTTTGTGTTTTTTTTGCTACTAATTTCTAATACATTTCTGTACATTTCTTTTAACAGTAATGCCTGCCCCAAAGAGAGATTCATCGCCACATGAGTCTCAGCCGAAGATGAGGAAGTTGGATGAAGATGGAGATGCTATGCCATCCAAAACTGCACCAGCAGAACTCAAAACAGGAAACTCACCAGAAAGGACAGGAGCCCCACGGACCAAGAAAAAAATGTCTCCTTCGCCTGAAAGAAAGAAATCACGGCCAAGTTCTCCTTTATCAGACTCCAGTGAATCAGCTTCAGACCCACCTTTTAAAAAAGCCAAGCTCCAAACCACAAGTGCCTCTTCAAGATCCGCTTCCTCAGAGACAACTAACTCCAATACGTCCCTGAAGCGGACAGCATCCACTGATTCTGATGAGGAGTCAAGTAGTGATGGAGGTAAGGGTGATTTATTCAGATTAAGGGATGATGGCGACAAGGCCCGCTGCATCAGACAATATTCAAACAAAGCAAAATGGAAAGCAGAAGAAACACAGTTTGAACCACTGGAAACAAATGAAGAGTTGCCATCTTCTCCACCAGACCGTGTACAAATGGACCACAATTATGGGAGATACTCGGATATTAGTGATCAGGATAATGAGACAGAAATTACAAGCTCTGAGGCACAAAGACCCAAAGACTCAAACAATGCAACAGACACACAAACTAACATAGTTAATAAGACTGTATGTGAGGCTGAACCAAGCACATGTGAAAGAATACCAGATTTAGAATGTGAAAAGTCTGATGGCAGTGCAACACTAGATTCATCCACAAAGATTTTAGACAATGGAGCATCTGTCCCTCTCATCACATCTGATAATACGGAGAAAGAATACGCCAAGAGCAGCACAGCACTTCAGAATAAAAAAGATGGTAATAAAGAAACACAATTTTCAGCAATAGCAGTGAGTCCTGGAGAAAACGTACATTCAAACCAGAAAGATGAAAATGTACAACCAGGCAGGCGGGCAGAAAGACTAATTGAAGTGGCTGCTTCATCGGTTTCGGAAGAGTTCGGTCAAGATATCAAATTTAATACTGATGTAAATGAACACAAAACACTGCCAGTGATTGAAGAAGCCCAGTGTATAGTTGGTGCAGTAACTCAGCCTTTATTAAATGAGACCATGTCGGAAACAGAGCAGTTTCTGGTTGTAAGCACTATCACAGACAGAGACAGTACATTGACTGCAGAGGACGTTAGTCATGTAGAGAATCAAGCAGCCAGTAATGAGCAAGTCACTTTTGAGCAGCACCAAGAGTCTCATGAAGTGATGGGTGCATTTACTGACGATGTTAATCAAGTTTCAGAAAATATAACACCTGCAAGATTAACAACGAACAGGTGCATATCAGGTGACACGGCACCAAAAAGAGATCTGCAAAACCACAGTGTTATTGACTACACCCCAGAAGTAAAAGGAGATGCTGTATGGGAGAAGTCGAACAGTGAAGATGCCTCTGTATTGAATGGTCAGCTCAAAGTTGAAATACAGACAGGAGTGACGGAGGCGATTACTTTTGCAGCAGTGGAAATACAAAGCCTTAATAAAAGCCCAGCAGATGTGGACATGCATACGCAAGCTTTATCACCTGATGTGGAAACTGAGTGCACTTATGAAATCGTGGAACCTGCTTCTTCAGGTACGTCCACAAAAACTGAATATGAAATGTCACAAAACAATAACATGACTTCTGAGCATCCTGGAACAACAGAGATTCTCAATCCAGTGCCTGTAGTAGATGCACATGGTGAGGACACCCTAAATACTAGTGACCAGTGTTTTGAGGAACCTGTGGTAGAAAATGATATTGTCAAACAGCTGGATGAAAATCCTAAATTTCAAATGGAGACCGTTGTACATGCCACAACAACTGAGAGTTCACATTCAGAAATTACACATAATGTGAACAATGGTGAGACTACAGTGGTTAGTGAGCACAATACAAATGTATCAGACAAAATTGAATTTAAAACAGTCACTGTAGTAAACAATGGTGAAATTGCCAATACACTAGAAGCTACTAATGCTAGTAATATTGATGTTGCTCCTTTAGGCTTGAAAGAGGTTAATATAGAGACAATACCAACAACTGTGTGCACTCAATACGGGGTCTGCAAAACAAATGTAATTAGTGAAGTTGATCACATTGCACATTCAACAATTACAGACAACATGGAAGCTCCTACTGAGTGTCATATTCAAATGGAAACGCAACCTATAATAGAATCACACATTGCGACGTCAATAGAAAATCAGAATAGTATAATGCAAGTGAGCGAACAAGTGCTATGTGCAAGAGCGGCAGAAGAAATTCCCCCACCTTTAGTCGAGACACAAAGTCTAAATGAAAATGTTGCAAATAAAGCAATAATTGCAACCCACCAAGTTGAAGTTCAGAATTATGAAAATATTGAAAATGAAGATGCTATGAATCAGATGGAGCCAGTGTCACCAGCAGAAATGCCCACAAGCTCCACATATGAAATATACCACGATAGCACTGAGTCTTCATCAATCCAAGCTGAAGAAGTTCAGGAAAGCTTTATTAACAATGCTTTCACCGACGGTACAGAAGAGGTTCAAGAAAGCTTTATTAACAACGCTTTCACTGACAGTACGGATGAGGTTGTTGCAGCATATTCTAACACTGATGGTGCGCAAACCATAGTAACAGCAGAGGAGCCCACATCCACAGTGGACTTTGACACCAGCAGTGGTCAAAAGGTCAGCAAACAATCTTCGGATTCAGATGTAATCACTGACAATATAGAAAACAACAAAGAGGTTATCACTGACACAACTGAAATGGAAATACAACCAGCATTGCAAGAAGTGGTGGAGGAAGAGCAAACTGAAGTGACCACCTGCTGTGAAGTTCAAGAAGTTGTAACTGAAAATTTGCAAGATACAGAGATTCAAGTAAATGCAATACTGCCACAAGAAATTAGTCAAGTCCCTCCGGTTGCAATGGAGGAAGTTAAACAAAATGTGGCCTTTTCCAGTGAAATTCAAAGTGTTGCGTGTGATAATGAAAGTGTTGATAGTGAGAAAATGCAAATAGAGCCTAATGCAGTAGATACCCAGGAAGAGAAAGCTGTAAAAAGTGTATCACTAGAAATCAATGGTTCTGTGGCAGAAAATATTGAAGCAAACGCAAGTTGTGAAATCAAAGAAGTGGATGCCAGTAATTTGACTGACCAGACAGAACAAGTCATTCTCAATACTGAGACACAGGAAGTTCAACGCAGCGAGGTAACTGTTTATGTTTGTAGCCAGCAAGATGGTATTGTATTTGTTCACAGCTTAGATGCACAGCAAGAAACAACAGTGCCTCAGTCTGAGGATGTGCAACATGAAAACCAGATAGTGTATGAGCCTATAAGCAGCCCAGAAAGTACCACAGATGGAGACGTTTCGACACTACCTGCAAATAATGATACACTTACACATATGCAGACCAGCAGCGGAGAAACTCAGCAAATAATATATACTGTTTCAGCATTGTCAACTAGTGAAGAAATAGAAGAAGTACATTGTCAAACTGAGGAGTATTTAAGTCAGCAAGATGCTTCAGATTGCCGCATTGAGGCTGAAACCATTTGTGTGCCATCTGATAGCTCGTCAGCAATTCAGACTGTGGTAGAACAAGGTGAAGTAAATGGTCAAGTTCAAAATGAAGACGCTGTAGAGAAAGATGTCATTTTGGACAGCCAAGCGGAAAGTCTGCAGATGGACATTTCATCCACATTATCCGCTAATGAAGAAATTGGTGAATTAGATGGTCAACAATTTCAAAATAAAGACACTTTAGAGAAAGATATTGTTGTGAACAGCCAAGCAGGATTGCAGAGCTTACAGACAGACGTTTCCTCCTCGGTTCCTGTTAATGAAGAAATTGGCAAAATGAATGCCAACCAACTTCAAAATGAGAAAAATTCAAAGTCGAAAATGATTTTAGATGCTCATGCAGCTGCGGAAGAAATGCAAAGTGCGCAAAAGAGCCCAGTCCCTACACAGTTGGAGCACATTAAGGGGAAAGAGGATGTGAAAGAAGTTGTGACCAGCTCAAGTGAAGATATTGGCGCAGTAGCTGGGCCGTCTGAAAACCTAGAAGAGAAAATTGGTGAAAGTTTTGCCCCTGATTCTCTCAGTGCCTCAGATTCAACCAGCGAGCAGGTGCAAGAGGTCACTGGACCTGAAGTCGTCACAGACGCTACAGCGGCCACCACCACTGTTACTATTGAACTGGAAAACCAAGTAGTAGCAGATAGTGGCGCAAGTGAAGAGTATGTGATATTGCAGCCAGTGTCTGAGACTGAAATCCACTATGACATTATAACCCAAGCTGTAGCTGAATCAGGGTTGTCAGAGGAGATGAGCGCAGATAATGAGCCTCAAAGTGTCTTAACCGAGGGAGAAGTGCAACAAGCTGTCAAGGATGCTACTAACATGGAAATCACACAAGAGACAGAAATGATAGTGGAAAGCTCTGAAGCCCAGCCCACTGAGATGATGGAAGTCACACCACCAGAGTCCGGTGAGCCTAGGCCAGAAGAGATCACAGAACAAGGAGATGTTGTTATGGAGCCACAAGAATTACAGATTTTGGAGGATATCGAGATTGGTCGCGAGATTGTTGTGGCCGAGCAGGAGCAAGAGGAAGATAGTGATATTTCAATCATTGAAAGACCACAAGAAACAACTACTAATGAAGATACTGTTCTTGAAAAGACTGATGAAAATGTTAATGACAAAAACAAAGGCGACACCTCTGCTACCGGAGTGAAGCCGGATAGTACAGCTGCAGATGAAACTGAGGAGCCGGAAAAACCCAAAAAGCAGGAGATGAACACACAGGCTCGGACCAAAGCCCGTCTGGCTGCACTAGCTGAGCAAAAGGCAGCTGCTTCTAAAAGACAAGCAAGGAGAGAGCAACTTAACCTACTGGCTTTGTGTCAGGAGATAGCAGAGGACATAGCCACAGACAGTGAGCTTTTGAAGAGGATTGAGGAGGAGAAGCAGGCAGCAGAGGCCGCAGCAGCTAAAAATGAGGTCACCAAAAATGAAAGCCCACCTGTTACGAGCCAGGAAGAGCAGACAGCAGAAGATGTTGCAACACCACCTGAACCAGAGGTGAGCTCAACTTCAGAAACTCCCCCTGAGGAGATGCCTGCAGCCCAGCCCTCCACCACAGCGCCTGCAGAGGAAGTCAAGCCTGCGACAGAGCAACCAAAACGGAGATTCTTTATTTCACAAGTTACTGTTCCACTAAAAGCTCACGAGAAGAAGAAGCTCACTAGATATCAAAGATTGAGGCAAGTTGAACTGCAGAGGGAGAAGATGTCCTGGGCTAGAGTGAAGAAACTCAAATCAGACCAAGCCAATCAGATGTTTTCAGATATGGACTGGCAATCATCCATGTCACTCTCGTCATTTCTTGACCCTGTGGTCGCACCATCTCAGGCATCCAGTCCTGCTAAACCACCTCCAACAAGCCCCACACCCACTACCAAACCTTTAGAGCCCAAAACAGAAGAGACTCAAGTGGAGACTCCCAAAGCTGAACCAACTAAAAGTGATCCAGCTAAGACAGAAATGCCTCAAACTAAAGCCATTAAAGAAGAAATGGAAAAGCCTGAAGCTATTAAACCAGAAACTACTAAAACAGATGATCAGAAAGCAGAGGCCTCCAAACCTGAACTACGCAAATCAACTCGGATCAGTAAAATCGAATCGTCCAAAGCAGCTTCCACATCTGCGCCCGTAACAACACCCAAAGGGAAAACTGTATCTAAGAAGGTTCTTCCCGCTGTCCCCCCTCCCATGCCAAATGGACTTAATAACCAGAGTTTGAAGATTGAATATAAGCCATACCGACCCAGGCCTAAGTATTCACCTGATGACTTTGAATTGGATGACGACCCCGTACTCATAGTTCCAAAACCCAGTCTTCAGGCCAGGCCTATTCAGCAAAAAGGGCCCAATGTTGTTCAGCAAGCAAGACCATCTGCCCAGACTACTCCTTCAAAACCAATGGTTGCTTCACAAATTACAACCCAGGTACGCCCCAAAGTTATGACACCTGCCGGACAGATTTCTGGTCAGACAAAGCCAGCCTCGAATCCACAAGCCAGGCCCCCAGCAACAGCGGCCCAGGGACAGTCAAATCCCACACATGCAACTCCATCGTCATTAAAGCCATCACCAGCAACTACTAAAGTGCTACAGAAGGCTCCTGACTCAACCAACCCTCAGTCAAAGGATGCTTTACCGCCTGCTCAGTCCAAGTCGGCAGCAGTCTCTTCACCATCGCCCCAGGTTAAGTCCACCAGTTCCGCCACGCAGAAGCAGGCAACACCAACTCCATCTAATCCCACGACATCTGAGACTAAACCTGCTCCTACTAAGGATGATGTGAAAGATGAAGCCAAATGCAAGGTATATACAATCAGCTTTCTTCCCAATTCTTGTCAAGGCAATGGCTGGAACTTTTTATATATTTTTCTATATTCTTTTTTCCATAGGAGGCTGTTTCTGTAGCTACTGGATCTACTAAAGCAGATACAAAAGCATCAGATGCATCTCAAAAATGTGAAGAAAACCAATGCGGTATCTATTCTTAGCTTTATTTTATAAGTTGTATTTTATTTTGTTTGTATATAGAATGTTCACTAATATTTTGAGCTATTGGAAAATTACATTACTATGCCTAAACCTGTATTTCTTCTTACAGACATTGATGCTGACCCAGAGAACAAAACAGAACCAGACAAAACAACAGTGAAGCAACATGAGTAAGTATTGTTTTAATTGAAATTTCCTTTTGTAGCTGTTAAAATGTAAAGTAATGTGATGTTTATTTCACAGTGAGGCAAAGCAACAAGCTGTTGAGACTCCTCTGTCTGAAGCTAGTCTGCAAAAAGAAATCAAGAAGTTGAAGGAAGCTGATAAAGATGGCACTCAGACTATTATTGTGAGTTTGTGATTTAGTTATGTTAGTAATGTACACATGAAGTCAATCGTGAGGTCATCACCTTGTGTTTTGTTGATGCTGTAGGATGCAGGGCAGAAGCACTTTGGTCCTGTGGCCTGCAGCGTTTGTGGGATGCTGTACTCTGCGGCAAACCCAGAGGATGAATCTCAACATTTACTGTTTCATAATCAGTTCATTAGTGCTGTCAAATATGTGGTAAGAGGATAAGTATGATTACACAAATAAAAAAATATAAATAATTGAAATGATGTTCACAACACATCTTTAATCTGTTAGAGTTGTATATAATAGAATGTATTCAATACATTAAAATGTTTTTATTTTCTTACATAGGGATGGAAAAAAGAAAGGATTTTATCTGAGTTTCCTGATGGCAAGATTATTCTTGTTCTGCCAGATGATCCTAAATATGCTCTGAAGAAGGTGATTTGGCACGTACTATAACATTCAAAATGATATGCCAGTATTTATTATTGTATCTTTTTATTAGATATTTATTTTATTTGCAAACATTGTTTATTAACTTCTGTTTAGGTTGAGGAAATAAGGGAGATGGTGGACAATGACCTTGGCTTCCAGCAGGTGGTGTCCAAGTGTCCCTCTAAGACTAAAACCTTTCTCTTCATTTCAAACGACAAGAAAGTTGCTGGGTGCCTAATTGCAGAACACATCAGTGAAGTGAGTACATTAAAGTTAAACATGCTTCTCTAAGAGAAAACATTATTAACCTTAGTGTTGTGCGTGTTTTCAGGGCTACAGAGTAATTGAGGAGCCCACCCCGGTCGGCTCAGAGGGAGAGAAGGTGATGTTTGAGCGACAGAGAGCCTGGTGCTGCTCCACCACTTCAGAACCAGCCATCTGTGGTATCAGTCGCATCTGGGTCGTCAGCACCATGAGACGCCAGGGCCTCGCCTCACGCATGCTCGACTGCCTGAGGTTAGTTTTCTATATTTATTTTAATTGTCCAGTTTGATACAGGTATAATAACTGATTATAATTTTTTCTGAACAGGAGCAACTTCATCTTTGGTTCAAACCTAAGCAAAGACGAGATTGCTTTCTCTGACCCTACCCCTGATGGAAAACTTTTTGCCACACAATATTTTGGCACTTCTCAATTTTTGGTTTATAATTTTGTGAGTGGGACACCACCGACCCATGTCCAAACTGAAAAAGTATGACAACCTTCAGCTTCATGGTAATTATGGATTTAACTGAGACTGAGACTCACTGGAAAATGGGACCTGACATTTTAACAGTCTGACGCACTGTTTGATATACACATTGGTTTAAATCTCAGGTTGTTGGAAACTATTTCAAAATCACCCTTTAATGTATCCCTACATGGTATTTTGGCAAAGGAAATCTTTATACATTTTGAGCAAACTGGATTAATTAGAAGTATTGTTTAAGTGCATGATCCAACAGCAATAGATTTTTTTACTGGCAATTGAACATTTTTAGTCATTGTGTTTCACTGCCTCATGTATTAAATGTACTTATCTTTTTAACAGTTAACAGTGATACTCACATCTTTTAAAGTTGTTTTTACTGAAAATAATTAACATTTCTTAGCTCGGTCCTGGTTCACAATTTCTGAACAAATATCTAAATATAATTTTTCCTGGGGTAGATTTTAAATGATTATGGTGAAACAGTTTAGGACTGTAGAAGGGCATTCATTATTTGCTCCCATTTCTCTGATCAACACAAAATGTTTAGTTATTGAGCTGAGCCATATACTGTACACCATTAGTGCGGCATTGTAGCCTGTATGAGTGATATCTTTAATTTCACCAACGCTGTCTATTGCTTTCTTTGTGCCTGAATGATTAATGTGTGACTTATGATTCTATATTTTTTTTATTTTTTTCCTACCATATGTTCTAAGATAAGCAGCATATGGGTGTTATTTTTAGTCCATGTAGATTAACATCTTCCTACTCCTTAGTAACGATGAATTATGACGTATATCAAATGATCATGTAGATGTATGCATACGTACTATAACAAAGTCTATGGCTGAAACTGGTATGGCCTTGTGGCTCGGGTTTTAAGTGGTCGTTCAGCCCCGATGATTGCAAATGGGAATAATGCTCAGCGATCAAAGTGAGGTTGAATTAAACCTCTGTCACTGCATATATTACAGTGTGATCCATCCCTATTTTTGTTTTTCTGTTGTTAAACACGTTTTTAGAAATGTTGTGTAAGAAAAATACATTTGATTTATACAAAGCTGTTATGTAAATATTTATTTAAATAATAAACTGTTAAAAATATCTGTGTTGTTTTATTGTTTATGCCATGTTTAAACCTTTTCCTTTTGGATATCATTTTATGTTAAAAATGCTTTATTTCAAGGTGACTTACCTATTGGCCAGGTCAGTAGTTATATCATTACAATACAACATGAGAATAATAAAGATAAAATTTTGACAAGAAATGGGATTTTTTTTTCAGAGTGCATTCCTCGACGCTCCTGTCACAACAGAGGCCAGCTTTAAGAACCAAAACAACCTTAGAACAACAGTGATACTTCCTCAGGAGAGAGAGTAAACAAGGTCTCTGTTCGTCCTCAGGGGCTGATAGAGATCAGCTGAGAAACAACTGCTCAGCTTCCTCAGGTATCAGGATTACTTGTATGTTATTTACTGACACAAAGCTCATACCACTAAACCTACTGTTACCTTTTAAAAGAAATTATACAAATGGCCTGAATTTAGACAAAAACTAAGATTTTGTAAACACATTTATTAAACATTAAAAAGACAAGGGTGTAACAGCTGCCACATTGGATGTTCACAAATCTTACAAACTATAAGGAAATGTTTAACAATACTTTCTGAAGTTACAGCCTACAGTATTTACAATATTTACACTTTACAGTATTCCCTTTTTAGTATCATATTTACAGCATTTACAACACCATACTGTTTACCTTTCTGATACATTTACCATAAAACAGCACCATATTGACCTCTTTGTCGAAGCTGCAGCCGTGAACTGACCCGTTCCCTCGGTGCAGGGGATTGGCCTTGTTGCCTGACATCTGCGGGGGTGATCTGTTTTAAGAGTTTTAACAAGATTACAGTAATGCTCAGGGCTCGGTTCGGTTGACAGGCAATCTATAAGAAGAAAGAGCTGCTCTTGAGTTTACATGGCAAAAAACATCAGCATGTGACAAACTTAAGAAGTTACTAATTTTACCCCAAACAGACATAAGCCCAGGTTGCAATATTTGAAAATGGAAAAAAGATCTTTGGTATTTCATTAACTCATATCTGACACTCGGCTCCAAATTTAGCTGTGAGCTTAAATGAAAGTTAATAATGCCAAAGCCATGGCAACATTAATGTGTAGGCACCAATGTCAATTTTATAAAACATTTTTCACAAAACATTGTTTTTAAACAAAAAACCTATAGTCATTTTGATTCTCTTTCTTAACACTTCAGTGCAAGATAGCATTCACAGAATTGGACAGCGCTCTCCACAGAAATTGTACAAAAGGTCCAACATATCAGGCTCTTGTAGCCGCCTGTTCATAGCCCCTTGACCTCTATGTGGCTGCACGACTACCACCTCCCCCGCCTGGGGCACCTCAACCAGTGGGTGTACTTTATTATGGTTCATTTTATACTCTGGAACCACCGTACCAGGGAGCTTTCCATTTCGTTCTGCCTTGTTTTTGTCTTCTGGGTTGTCCTTCGGTTCAACAAGGCAGTCAACAGTTGTTCCACTTTTACCCACAACCTCCTCCTGAGCTGCTTCAGAGTCACTGGCATGAGGCAAAGAAAAGTATGTGCACTTCTTTGACTTTTGATCATCTTCTGAATCAGTTTTGAAGAGTGAATATGGTGTTTTCTCCTCTGTTCTCTTAATTTCTTCTTCTTGAGTGGGGCTTGACAATTTTTTGTTAATTGCAACTGGATCTGAAACCGACTTTCTAAGGGCTGTGTTCTCTCGTAAAAGCCACCTTCCATCATCCATAGCTACACTGTCTCCTGGCCCGACCTGTGCATTAAAAGCTATGCACCGTGTAGCCTCATTCAATCTATCCAGGGCATTTGAGGAATTAAAGTACGATAACTCCGAAATTGCTTTTGACTTGGCAGAATGAAAAGGCTTTTTGTCTGTGTGTGCGGATGGTGGCCTATCGCTTGAGTCTACTTGAGCTTGGGAGTCTTTTTTGCCATATAATCTTTCAATTGTTCTTCTTACAAATCCCTTGGAAATAGATTTGCGAGATGAATCATCCTCACCACTGGAAAGCTCACTTGAGGTTTGAGACTGGTATCCTCCACTTATTGACGTCTCTGTTCTTAAATCAGTTTTATCAGGTGGGTTTGGGCTGGAGTTTGGTTTTTGGCCTTGCTGATGCTGATCCGTGGCACTCTTTGCAAGGAACATTTCACGGATAGATCGGACTCGGTTGCTTTCTGGCTGTTTGGTTATAACATTGCTGGAGTCGTAGCTGAAAGATAATGATGATTGTGGAGCTGAACGAGTGCAAGGGGTCGATTGGGACATGGGTGACTCTGTGGAGGACTCCTCACCATCAGACGTAAGGTAGGCGTTTCTTTGCGAAGGACTCAAAATGTTTGAACTTCTCCTATGGCCATTGGAAACTTTCTTTTCTAGACAAATTACTCGCTCGGCAATGGAATGTGATATTACTTCATCACAAATCTTTTTAGCAATATTTTCAATTTTTTGATCTTCTGAATGTTTTACTGGTTGATAGCTCTCCTTGCTACTATATCTTTCCATTACAACTGTTTCTTCTTCTGAACTAATTTCTTTCTCATCAAAACTCTCTTCATTTATTGTCTTTTTGTCATTGTTTGTGGGGTCAATGTCTGTCACCCCAGCCTCTTGCACTTCATCTGACAAAGTTTCTTCAATGATAATTTTAAGTTCTTTTGACACATCCAGCTGTTCACTCTCAGAAGAAGACAGTTCATCCATATCTGTAGTGGTCGTAGGTTCGTCAACACTACCATTTACTCCCATTGTGTACATCTGCTGCTTTTTTCCTGACTCTGATGCATTGGCAGGCTCACTTTCGCTGGGGTCTTTAATTACATTGAGTTCTACATAGCAGTGTGGCTCAAGCATATCTTCATCTGTTTGTTGGTCGATATCGCTATGTCTTTCTGGATTAATTATGGCAATTATGTTAACATTTCTATTTTCTTCAGCTGATATAGTGACGATGTCTTTTTCTGTCATTGATTCTTCACAGTCACTTCTAACTATTGAAAATGAAGCCAGTTCCTCTTTCAATATTGCAGGCATATTAAGATTATCCATTATTTCATCAATAACTCTCTCTTCCACTTGTTCAGGACCACTGCTTATAAAGCCTTCTTGTGCTGCAGTCTTCAGTAATGTCCCTTGACTTTTGCACTTCTCCTGAAAACCCCTCCAGCTCTGCAGAAGTTGCTGTGAAGCCGACTGCCGTAAATGGGACAAACTGTTATGCAGGTTTTGAGATTCTTCAATACTAGCAATTTCTTTAAGCGAATCGATCATTTTCAAAGCTTCAGCACAGCTTACATTATTTGCACTGAGCTCATCTACATCTAGTTTTGGCATGACTTCCTTTAAAGTCATGACTGATAAGAAAGCAAGGAGAGCTTTTGACGAAGAGCCGAATGTAGAGGCAACCTGGGAGGAAAAGTCAGGAAGGCTGTTAGACTTCTCCAAACATGAGTGGTGTTTGTTTTTAGTATTTTGCCGAATTGACTTAATAGAATAGCACAGTTTCTCAAGCACTGGTTTTATATTTGGCTCATTATTAGTCTTTAATGGCTGTGGTACCACTTTTATAGCCATCTCCTGATTTACTTCTGTTGGAGCATTTCTCGTTGCTATGCCGGTGTCAATAATACCTGCTTTTTCATTTTGTTTTGACTTAACCGATTCAGTTGACTGAAGTGTTTGTTTAGACTTTTTAGGGAATGACGTCTTTGTGTGCGATGTCTCTAAAGCGCTGTCGGATGAAAGGTTTCTGTGAAGCGACTTCTTGGATAATTTTTGTTTGACCGGGGGCGAGGCCAAATCCAAAGATTGAGAATATGGAGACTGTTTGTTTAGCAGTTTGGATTTTGGGAGAAATAGTTTTTTTTCACTTGTGGGGCTAGCAGACGATGTTGTACTTTTCTTTCTTCCGACATTTGGTGAGGCATTTTTATCAGGTGGATTGCCGTTTTTGGAAGGTAATCTTGGTGAGCTTTTAGTAATTTCAGATTTCTTATTTTGGGGTTTTCTTTCTGGAGATGGGCTACCAACTAGATTTACCTTTTTAAATGTTGGTTTGGGTTTCTGTTGAGCCTCACTTGACAATACACTTGTGGAGGAGTCTCTTTGGTCTGAACTCAAACTAGCTGGAGATGCAGAAGTACAAGGTGGACTGACAAAACAGCTATTTGATTGCAATATTTCTACGTGTGCTTGTTGTGTGCCTTTTGAACCATTTGGGAGCACATTTTCACCCATAGTGTTGATGGGAAGAGGTGTGGTTTCAGTGGGTATGGTATATTTATCTAAAGATGCTTTTTTCAGATACATTTTCCTTTCAAGAGACATATTACTGACCAGTGGGGCCCTTTTAATAGATGGGGCTCTCAGTAATGGTGCTTCCTCCAGCTCTGAAGGATTGTCAGGGCAAATTGATGACGCCATCTCCATTGTGTGGTCAGTGGGTGAAATGGCCTTGTCAGATGTAGGACTGGGAGATAAAGGATGGATATCAGACACAGATGAGAGCCGGTATAATGGGCTGCTGGTGCCTGAGACTTCCATCTCATGTTCTATAGTACATAGGCTTTCTGCAGGAGGTGGGGGTGGCAGATCCATTGAATGGGCATTTGAATTTTCCTCAAATTGAACAATGATTGATGCCGTTTTATTGTCAATATCAAATTCTATTGGATTTTTTTTGTAACACGAACCATTTAACTTGGAGGTTACTGAGCTATTTCTTCGATCTATGACAGTATGACTTTTATCTTCTGTCGATTGGTTTTCAAAAGATTTTATTCTTTGTTTTACTGAACCAGTCCGTGAAAGCTCAGGCGCTAGTGCTGTAGTACTGTTTTGTGTTTGCGATTTCTCTTTTAGACTTTTTACTTTTTCGGCCACACTCATTAGGCAGGGATCATTCTCCAGGGCAATTTTATCTAACATAGATTTACATTCCTCCTCAGGGTAAATGGTAGGTTTAGAGTGGGCTTTCTCCAGCCAGTTTTCTACATATCCGTTAGTACCTACACTGGGTGGCATAGGCAGTGTTGTGCTTTCATTGAAATTGAAAGAATCATTTTGTTCCTGTTGCATAGATGTCTGTCTTATCAGAACTCCCCTTGGTGCAGAACCAGAAAACTCATTTTTATTC
>JAVQKD010234415.1:0-10782 GCA_036025635.1 Philypnodon grandiceps
AGTGATTGTTGTGAAAGATCAGGCAATAATGAATTAATATGTATGTGTTTGCTCCTAGTGAATGAATATGAAAGTGTCTGTCTGTCTCTGTGTTAGCCCTGGCCATTGTCCAGACTGTACCCTGCCAAAGGTTGCTGGGTCAGACTACATTCACCCATCAACACTAAACTGGAATAAGCTGAAAAATGAATGATTTCTTGTTGTCTGCACCTTTGTTTTTTAACTTTACACCCCACCTTATGCATTTTCTCTTATTGGACATCAATATTTATGAGGAAATGAATCACCTGCTTGCGTCAGTCATTAAATTTCTCCCTGCAGGTCTTGTCCTATTGCTCTTTCTGTGATGCTTCAAATCTCACATACTACAGTTTGTCCGTTCTGCCCCTGGCACTTTTGTCAATTGAGATTTATGTCTTCTTGAAAATGACAACCCTAAATCAATGTAGGGTCACTTGCAAGTCATAAACTACAGACTGTCTGCACTTTAGTTAAGGTCCAGTGTCTTTTTTCTTTGTAGTGATTGTGGTGCTACATATAATCCAGGGTTGTGCACTTGAGACACCGCCCGTTCGCTGTGTATGCTCCCTTCTGCTGACGCCAATGCAACCCAAAGCTGTCCCTTTTATTTGATTTGGGAGATTCACTTAAACTGCTTGGGTCAGCTCAGTCTCAAGTCTCCATGTCTCAGTGATTGTCCAGAGCTACAGTGACAATAACAAGACATGAGAGCTCCACAAACACTGGTGATATCAAGGGAAGATTGTCAATAGATTTATATTACTGCAACACACTGGCTGATGTGTTTGTTTGTTAGTTAGCTCAATAATAAGATCATTTTTTAAAGGAAAGATCATTGTTGGCCAGAGAGAGTGTCCAGAGAATTTACCCCTGAATTAATCTAGGTCTATTTGTGGGCATAATTGCGGGATACGAATGCCTTGGCAGAGATGCTGAATAATCTTCCCATTTAGAGACATGTTTTACCGTACTGTCTCTACTCTTTTACCTTTAACCAGTGACCCTTATTTGTCCTGTCCTATCCTGTCTGATCTTTGAGACCTGCAGCGTCATAGGTGCTCAGTTGTTTCTCACAGGACCGTCCAGACCAGCTCACACTAATCTTCACATAAGGCTATATTTACACACATACAGATTATTGTCACCTCCGTGAGGCTTCTGATAATTGTCCACACGAGCAAGACGCAGCATGTTCAGGAGTGTGCACAAATTTGAGGTGTGCTATTGATGAAGTAACAGAAAAATATACATGGATTAGTTTGACTGAACTACGGCAAAACTAAAACGATGAACCAGGTCTAGACAAAGACTGTTAAATGCTTACTGGATAAAATATAATTCTATATTTAACATGGAGGACCACTCTTAGGTATCACACAGTTCCTTACATTATCATATTAAAGCTGCAGCACACGGACAAGTTAATCTGTTTTTATTTGTATCAAGGGTCCGTTTTAATTGAGCTGTGACAGTTGTGATAGAAGAAAAGCTGGTTGAATGGCCTGTTGCATCCAACCTTTGTCAGTCATTGTTGAGTTGGACTTGCACTGGGATGAGAGCGTAAGCATAAGTCCGCTAAAACCTGCCACGCGTCGTGTGTTGAATCGTGTACAGCCCACGTGCTTCGTCTTTTAGGATTATTTCTCTGGGAACAGTATGAGTCACGCTACAGCAGACAAGACACATGGAGACATCAGGGGTGGTGTGATGATGCTTAGCCCGGGGATTGGGTGTCATGGATATGGGATAATGGGGTTTAAACTACAGGTGGTTGTCACATTTCACTTACTGCCACTGGCTTCGTGTTTTTTGGTCAACTTTTCAAAGATTTCAAATATGTTATTTCAAAGTTAGGGTGGACTATCAGTGCTTGCATGAGAAACAGAGGGGCCTGTCACAAATAATTTCTTTATGTGGATATTCATTCAACAACTTTCTCTTTGCCTCTAGTTTTTTATATATATATATATATCTATAACAAAGGGTCATGGTCTATTGAGACAACTACACCTTGATATAACTAAACTTGATCAAAGACAAGAAGTTTTTAATAATTTCTGTATTTGTATTTGGGAAAGGGGGCAAAAATTTGCACATTAACAAGTTTCTCTGAAATATGTTGTACATGTCTTTAGGTAGTGTTGGTGAGGTGGAACGAGCCCTTTCAGAAGCTGGCCACCTGTGATACTGATGGAGGCATCTTTGTTTGGATCCAATATGAGGGCCGTTGGTCTGTGGAGCTGGTCAATGACCGTGGAGCTCAGGTAAAATGCAGGATTAAAATGTATGTTGGTCCTTCATTTGCGAATGCATAATGACTGTAATTAGCAAATGGTGATGCTTAGTATGTTATACCATTCTTTTTTTTGTTTTGTTTTGGCAGGTGAGTGATTTCACCTGGTCCCACGATGGCACCCAGGCGCTCATCTCTTACCGGGATGGATTTGTTTTGGTGGGTTCAGTGAGCGGACAGAGACACTGGTCCTCAGAGATCAATTTAGAAAGCCAGATTACCTGTGGGATCTGGACCCCTGATGATCAACAGGTGAAATACAAACTTCTATACACATTTCTACATAATAATAAACATGTATTCCTGTTATATTGTGGGTGTTCTTTGTACAGTCCTATGTTTTTCATTTGGTATAGTCCTAATGGTCAACTCTCCTACTTTATTCCTTGCACTAACCCCTTCTATTGGTGTGGTAGGTGCTGTTTGGGACTGCAGATGGGCAGGTGATAGTGATGGATTGCCATGGGAGGATGCTGGCACATATTCTGCTGCATGAGTCGGATGGCATTGTCAGCATGTCCTGGAACTACCCCAGCTTCCTGGTCGAGGACAGCAGTGAGAGCGACACCGACTCGGACGACTACTCGCCACCACAAGGTACACTGCCAAAACTCACTCAGTCCAAATGATTCTGGGGTTAAAAAACTATGTTGGAGATCATTTATTGGCTATGGTATTGGTTCCAGTCAGCATATCATTCCTATTAAGGTATTTTGTGTTTCATTTATTTGTTTTACATCAAAGTACATAATAATCGGTATGTAACACAGCTAATGTTACATACCGATTCTTATGTGTACAAATGTACAAAATACAATATGTACAAAAGAGCTACTTCTCGGGTCTAAATACCAGAACCAGGCACAGTCTTGCTCATAGTTTTTAGTCTTGCCTAATGTAATTTCCTGGCAAAGTCTGCATATTATTTTTGGGATTATTTCCATTTTTTTCGTGTAGACCTTATTTGGGTTAATTGATGTAAAAACAGTTTTTATAATTTGTTTATATTATATCAATCCTTTGAAACATTTTGTGTTGTCGCAAAGCTGTTCTTTACATTGGGGTGAGGCAGTGACTCGGAGATCTTTTCACATCCCTCTTCTTCTTTGCGTATGCTTTTAGTGGCATCTTTTTTCTCTACTTTAATTACTCCCGGTTGCAAAAGCTGTCAAAGTGAAGGTGGCCTTGTCTCAGTGTGCCTCCGTCAGCCTCGTGTAAAAGCTGAAAAATGCACTGATTATGTTCTAACTCGCTAATTGAATGGGCTTGATAGGAAGTATGTCTCAAGAAGATGACCCATTATCACTGAACAGCACAATACACTCATTTTTGTATTTTGTCCTGAGACATTCGACTGCAACTGTCTCACTAAAATCTGCTGTGTAGTCTATGTCAGAAGATTTTTGAATTTGAGAATTTTAACTCTAATTAAACACACAAAGTAATGTGACCATACTATATAATGAACCTGAATTTTAGAATGTTATCTCTTCTCAGTGCACAGCCAGAAGCCTCTGCTGACAGTCAGTTTCACCTCTGGAGACATAAGCCTGATGAACAACTACGATGACCTCTCTCCCACCCTCATCCGCACTGGGTTGAAAGGTGTGTGTCCCCTCAAACCTTTTTATGTTTATTTTCATTCATTTAATGCGTATCTTGTCCTGCAGATGTGGTGGTCCACTGGTGCTCACAGGGGGACCTGCTTGCAGTGGCTGGTATGGAGAAGACCCCTCTGTCCTCTGATCCATCCTGTCCACCTGTCGTAAAAAACGCTGTAGTTAAATTTTACAATGTTCGGGGTGAGCACATCTACACATTGGAGACACCAGCACAGGTAAGTGGACTTTCATTGTAGAGAAGATTACAGTAAATGTTGAAATTGTTAAGTACAGTAACAGTATCGGCCCCTCCTCTGTGCAGCGCCCTATCACTACTCTGTGCTGGGGACACAAGGACTCTCGCCTGTTCCTGGCATGTGGCCCGGCCCTCTATGTGGTACGAGTAGAGCATCGTGTTGCCAGCCTGCAGCTCCTTTGCCAGCAGGGGATCGCCTCAGCCGTGAAGGAAGAGAAGGATGTGGCCAAACTGACCATGCCTTCTCGTCTTTGTTTATACGTCACTGCCGCATTTGCCCCTACCATAAAGGTAACACCGAAGGGCAAATTTACTGTTTATTTTAAAATATGAACTTTGTCATTAGTAGAGATATAACAAACGTAATTAAGAAATAATTGATAAATGTGTAAAATAAATAGACCATTATGATATGTTGTGTTTTTTAAATTTTTAGCTAATTTTAAATTTGATGTCAGCAACAACAAAAATGCTTACATGGCAAATAACTCTAAACTGGGTTCTGATTAATTTGTATGTTTTTCAGCCTCCCATCCCAGATCCCAACAACATGCGTGATTTTGTGAGCTATCCCACGACTGGAAATGAGCGTCTACACTGTACAATGAAGCGTACGGAGGATAATCCTGAGGTGGGGGGACCCTGCTACACCTTGTACCTGGAATACCTCGGCGGTCTGGTGCCAATTCTCAAGGGCCGTCGAATAAGTAAACTGCGACCGGAGTTTGTCATCATGGACCCAAAGACAGATGGAAAAACAGGTCTGAATAATGTTTAAATTGATAACCCAATTTGGTATATGACTTTAGGACCTTTTTCTGCACAATCAATTTACCCCAAAATGTTTAAACCGGCCCTCACAGTGTTAGTCACGCAGGGCACATTGAGACCGTGTTAATTAAAAAGTGCATAATGGTGGCTCTAAAGGCCCTGAGGCTGCTCATACGTCAACCTCTTTTAGAGCCACGCTGTGATAAATGGATTAGGCCTATTCACATTTCAATGTCTTTCAAGTAAATTAGCGTCACCTAAACGGCAGCAGCTTCTACAAAAAGCTATGAATTAAAAATGTTACATTATTTATAGTGTATTGCTGTATTTGAGGAGTCTGCATGGTCTTCAATGTTAAGGTGTTTTCTCTCCAGACACTCTGTCCAAACACAGGAATATCTGTGTCTATGAATGGTTGTCTGTGTATGTCTGTGTGTCAGCTCTGCCACTAACTGTACCTCACTTAAGTCCCATAGTTGGGTTAGGCGCCAGTGATCCACAACACCTAACAAGAATAAGTGAAAGATAATGAATAAATGAATGTGCATGTTGGTTATATATATCTATATATCGACTTACTGTTTTAATTCTTCCTCCTCAGATGAGATCTACGGCAACAGTCTCATATCATCCATGATTGACAGTTGCAATTGCTCCGACTCCAGTGACATTGAACTGAGTGATGACTGGGTTGGCAAGAAATCTCCCAAAATATCCAGGGGTAGTAAATCCCCCAAACTACCCAGGTAACCACTGGCCTTGTACTGTTGCATGTTATGAACGATACTTATGTACTGTGCTTGTGATGACAAAAGCCACTTTAAAGCATTTATTTTTCCTTCATTCATTTCTATTTTTGTAAAGCTGCCTGTTTACTTGTGCACATGCTGTAATGATCATTTTGTCTATTCACTGCATGCCTAAACTTTATTTTTTATTTGCTACCTTCTCTGTAGAGACTTAGTTTGTCCCTTTACCAACAGAATCAACATAGATCCCAGAAAATCACCCAAACTCTCTCGCGCCACGCAAGAAATCTCTAGGTCTCCACGGTTACCAATACGAAAACCTTCAATCGGGTCACCTAGTCTCACACGCAGGGAGTTTCCTCTAGATGACATTGCTCAGGTAGTAGTCTTTGAGTTTATAAATAGCAATTGTATTTAAAGTAATTTCTGTGATGTTAAGTTCACTTTGTCTAATGTGTGTATATATATTTCTCTTTTAGCAGAACTATCTTGCTCAGGTCACATCAAATATTTGGGGGACTAAATTCAAGATTGTGGGTTTAGCCACATTCTTGCCAGCTAATCTTGGTGCAGGTACACTTCAACAATTATTGTATTATCTATTTGTTTATTTCATTTTAATCAGTCTTTCTTTTCACAGTTATCTACAAGACAAGCCTTCTACATCTGCAGCCCAGACAGATGACCATCTACCTTCCTGAAGTGAGAAAGATTTCCATTGACTACATCAATCTGCCTGTGTTCAGTCCAAACGTCTTCAGCGAGGATGAGGACGATCTGCCAGCCACAGGCCGTGCTGGTGGCGCTGATGATAACCCTCCATGTACTGTCAACATCCCTATTGCTCCCATTCACAGTCCCGCCCAGGCCATGTCCCCTGCTCAGAACATAGGTCTAGTTCAGTCACTTCTTGCCAATCAAAATGTACAGTTGGATGTCCTCACAAATCCCACAGTGAGTTCAGCAGGGGCCACTGCTGCATCAGACCAAACCCAGGACAACATGCTAACAGCGCAGTACACAGTTCCTACCAGGTACTCAAGCCCAGGTCAGGTTATCTTTGGAGGGCTGGACATGAGTCGTCTGATGGTGGGGCCCCCTCCTTCTCATAATTCACAACAACCACAGTCCAATCACCAACAACAGCAGCTTCTGCAGCACCAGCAGCTCCAGCAGATGCTCCAGCAACAACATCTTCAGCAACTGCAGCAGATGCACCACATCCACCACCAGTCAACTCCACAACACCACCAACCAACTCCACAGCACCATCAACTCCAGCCCACACCCCAGCACCATCAACTCCAGCCCACACCCCAGCACCATCAACTCCAGCCCACACCTCAGCACCATCAACTCCAGCCCACACCTCAGCACCATCAACTCCAGCACCATCAACTCCAGCCCACGCCTCAGCACCATCAACTCCAGCCCATGCCTCAGCTCCAGCAGCCTCTCCAGATTCAGATCCCCATCCCCACACCGGTCCCAGGACAGTTTTCAGGGGCAGCCATCCCACAACTCCATCCTGGGGCTCTGCAGATCCAGATTCCTCATCCCCCGGCTGAGGTGGTGGTTGATCGAGTGGTGGGAAGTGAACATGAACACTTGTTGAAAATAAAGACCACTCGTTCCGCCTCTCAGTTGGCCGAGGGTGACACAGTTGTGTTTAGTGCTCCTTTTGAGCTCAGTAAAATGAACCCTCCACCTCCCTATCCCGGGACTACAGCTGTGGCATCTCCTCCTGCATCTAACGCTGCACCAGGACCTGGACTCAGTGGGACTCCACCTCCTGGTGAGGTGTGTCTTAAAAAGGGAGAGTTCCAACTGTATCCTCCGGGCCAGGCTCCTGCTCAGTACCCCACACCACTGGGCTATGAGAGAATCACCACCTTTGATAGTAGTGGCAATGTGGAGGAGGTGTGTCGCCCCCGAACACGCCTGGTATGTAATCAGAATGTGTACACGCTGCAGGGGCCAGGCACCTCGGCCACTCTCAGGGTCACATCATCATCCTCATTTTCATCTACAGCTGATGGCAAGAAGATCCAGATGCCATACACATCTGCCACCCTCAATAGACTCACCGCACCACGCTACTCCATACCCAGTGGAGACCCACCCCCCTACCCTGACACTTCTAATCAGAACAGCGTGGCCGGCAGAAGCACTGGCTTAAGGCTCGACAGCAACGTCATACACGCCACTCTCAGGAGAAACAGTAGAGAGGCTGCACTGAAAGTCTCTCAGATGCTGGAACCACCAAGACCACTGCCTCCAAAGGCAAAGAACAGTGGAGCACTGGCAGCTTCTATTCAGCAGAGGGTGCCAACAGCCTTATACACTTGCAGTCAGTGTAGCAGTGGCTCCAATGTTGGGGGTCCTGCCCCGGGCAGTGCCAATGGTATTGCTGGAGGTACTATCATCAGGCAGGACTTTCCTCCAGGCTCTGGGGCTCCACACAGCACAGTCATTGTTCATTCAAACAGTGCAACACCTCTGGCCTCACAGTCCTCCTACAGCCTGCTGAGTGCTCTGGAGGGCTCAGTATCTGGAGCAGGAGCAAGGACTGAGAGCAGAGAGCGGGCCGATTATGTGAACTCAGCTTTTTCAGAGGATGAGACCATGAATCAGTCTCTAAGACATTTGGCTTTAGGAGGTAATGAAGCTTCAGGCTTGGTTGTCAAACGCCCTCCCCCTTATCAGTGGGACCCCACTGCGACTGAAGAGGTGTGGGTTCCTCAGGAGCGGACAGTTACTTTAAACACCCCTGGCCCATCAGGGTCCCACAAACCACCTCCACTTATCCTGAGCCCAGCTCAGCATCTGGATGTGTCTCGAATGCCTTTTGTCCTTTCTCCAAAGTCACCCACCAGCCCAAGCGCTGCTTCATTTCAAGCTGCTGCAGCAGCTGCGGGTTACCAGATTTCTCTGCAGTACCCCACCACTGCCTACTCAGGCGCCCAGCTTCAGCCCATCCCAACATCCCCACGGCCCTGTTCCTCTCCAAAAGAGATGGTAGCACCAGTGCCCTTCACACAGCAAGATGCCACAATTGTCCTGCCTCCAGGTTACTCTGCAAACCTGGCAAACTTCGCCTGTTGCCCTCTCCCCCCCATGTATCCTGGAGGAAATGCTATTATTCCCTCCATTGCACTTCATACCCCATGGGGTACCTACAATCCATGCCCTCCTATGCCCAGTCCCGCAGTGCCACTTCCTCCCAAAGCATCCCAACTAGCTGAGAAAACTGCCATGTCACCCCCCCCTCCTCCGCCACTGCCCCCACCTCCGCCCCCGCCCACAGAGCTGCCTGAGCCCATGGCAGAGTCTGAAGTGTTTCAGGAGGTGCTGTCCTTAACCGAGAGCCCCGTGCCACAACGCTCTGAGAAACTGAGTAAAAAGAGCCGTAAGAGAGCGGAAGGGCGGGTGGAGGAGAGTAACATGGCACCACTGTCCGAAGGGAACAAATCAAAAAAAGAAGGCAGAGCTTTGGGCGATTTTAACTCCCTTATTTCTAGTCCAAGACTTGGAGGAAGAGACAAAAAGAAGCTTAAAGGACCCAAGGAACAATTGAAAGCTAAAAAACTAAGTAAAGCCACAGCCAATAGTGAGTTTCAGGACAGTTCAGAAAGTGAGCCAGAACTATTCATCAGTGGAGATGAGCTGCTGAACCAGTGCCAAAGTGGTAAGAAGGGCTGGAAAAGTAAAAGAAACCTTAGGGCTGCCACAGAGCTGGATGAGATCAAGTGTCGAAAGGCCAATGAGAAGGAGGACCGAGGGTTTGGGAGCCAGGGCTTTGTGTACGTCATGGCCAATAAGCAGCCGCTGTGGAACGAAGCCACACAGGTTTACCAGCTGGACTTCGGTGGACGGGTCACTCAGGAGTCGGCCAAAAATTTTCAGATTGAACTGGAAGGCAGACAGGTAAGGGCAGTCCAACATGTGTCACTTTTACTAAGATCATTAACAGTATGTATGTACTGATCCTTTGTTTTTATTTGCAGGTGATGCAGTTTGGCCGTATTGATGGCAATGCCTATATTTTGGACTTTCAGTACCCCTTCTCTGCTGTGCAAGCCTTTGCTGTGGCTCTGGCCAATGTTACCCAACGCCTCAAATGAGATTTCATTAATAATTACCCTGAGTTATATCTGGGAATTGAATAACTTTGACATGAATATCTGTTTGAGAAATCAGCCCTTGTAGTTAAAAGATACAATCATGCTGCACTATTTAAAGCTGTCACTAGACCTCCCACAGTGGCATTTGCCAATGTTGCAATCAGAATTGCTCCATTTGGCATTCAGTGGCACCTTGCAGTGCATGTAGGGCCAAAGAACTGCGCTTTGGTGGTCACCATGCAAACAAATGCTGCTTTTAGTACAAGTAGATTATGTAGAGAGTAACTGCCAAACTGCAGTTTGTCTATGAAGCAGCCGTGATACTTGAAAACCATATTTTGAGATGAAAGCTGTTTTTTCTCAGAGCACAGGTACTACTGGGCACTGAAATCCATTGCTGTAAAATGTTCAGTGAAATTACACATTTTTATTAGAACACTGCTTTTGCTTTGAGGATGCCATTACATGAATAGATGTGCTGGAGGCTAAAGGGTCTTTAGTTGGTGCTCTCTGCCATTCCTTTTGTCACTATCTCGTGATCCCCCCTCTGCTGCAGAGGTCAGGACATATGCATAATTCAGGAGTACTACTATTTTCACATCTGTTATCTTGGGAAGCTAGACTGATTGCATTTTTCCAGTTTTTCCTGGGACTTTGAAGGAAAAGGACATACAGACACTTAAATGTACAGTTAGTTGTTTACCAATGTTGACATAAATCTTATTGTTTGTGATCTGCAGTCTCATACACGTATACTTGTATTGTCATGTCTTCACTCCCATTTACATGATTTGGGAGACTATGATCTGATGTTTAAATTGCTGTGTAATCTGAAAATTCAGGTTGGAGAACTGCAGAAAGATTTGACTTGTATATTATCCTTTACTGAGTGAGGTATCTGCACATGGTGATGAGAGCACAGTAGTCTCCATGGCCTCAACATATGAACCTCTGGATGAAGTTATTG
>JAVQKD010234745.1:0-11021 GCA_036025635.1 Philypnodon grandiceps
ATTAAATTAAACATAAAATATTTGTCAAACAAAGCACATTTTTACACAAATTCTGATAAAGAAAGATGACTTTTTTGGGAACGTTTGTGTCCCAGAAATTTGAACCTAAAGAAATTACATAAAACATATTGATGTTATCAGGAATAAAATAAAGACCAAAAGTGATCAAGAAATTGATGGATGTAGAGTGAATGCAACTAATCGACTAATACATTTCAGTCAACTAAGAGCTCGCTCACCGATTCATTGGCTAAGCCACTAAAGGCTGTCAGCCCTACTGGAGTGAGTCATCAAGAGGTCTGCTTCAAGTCCCCAAAGCCAAGTGCAGAAGGGAGTCAGGAGAATGGCGAAGGCAACAATAACTCAACATGGAGCCTCTATGTTTATATATCTGCACACTCTCCACACCTGTATCCCAGCAACCCTTTCCACAACACACAGGGGCATGCAGGGCTGGAGACACTACAGGATTGACAGTTACCACCCCTGGATAGCTAAGCCCACATTTCCAGAAATAACAGAAAAAACTATAACAAAGTCTTCACTAATACAAACTACTAATACAAGATGTATGCAACAGATAGGACTTGGGCAGAGCATGCTATTGCTACTGCTATTGCAGATACTATAGCGTCATCTAGTGGTCAGTTTTCTGTTGGGCTTCAGCTGTTCAAGGTTATACCGTTTCTCATGTTCCAAGTGAAAAGGCCTTTGTGAAAGTTATTGGGGTCAGTCGGACACAGGTCACACAGTCAACAATTTGCACTAATATCACAAAATGAGTAGTAATAAATTTATTAAACCCAGCTTTTTACAAAAACAGACCCATTTGTTAAAGGTTATAGTTGATACATTATAGAACATGAACGTGTGTAACATAATGTAGTTAATAAATTATTATGTCAGTTCAATTTCTTTCAGATTAAATTAACAAAGGTTTTCAAAAATATTTTAGAAGCACTAGTTCTGTAACCAACCATGTAACACTTTCACTGTAACAATCTGATAATGTTAAACACACCGTTATAAACCAAATCAAAAAGGTTTATTTTCTCCAAATCTCACAAATAACAGTCAAGTTTAAGTAGAAGTATCCACGCGGACTACTTTTTGGTAAATGTGTGAAGTTGGCTCAGAGCAGATGTCACCCCTTCACAAATTCAGACCAGCAATCAAGTACACAAACATGTATAAATACATTCCTTCAGATGAGTGCCAACGTGTAACAGAATCTAAAATGTTTGTTAAAATGTTTTGATAATTCTGTAAAATAAATAAACTGCTCTTGGAGTGAATACAAAACACCCCAACGTGCCTAAAAATACTAAAATGTGTAAAACAAACATTGATCTAACTGCTGGACATCACACGGATGCAGTTTGAGATAGACAATAAAATCAGGCTACTGTCCAGTGTTTGAACCATTGCCTCTTTGGAATATATTCAGGTCTTCTACCAAACAAAAAGGTGAAGCTTTTGGCACAAAATTAAGTTGTAACAGATATGAATGAAACATTTTTAGCAAAAAACTAATTGTGACCAAACATAGAAATCCTTTTTTATAAATATTGTAAAATCCATGTTATTTCATTTACCCAAACTGTATATAGAGAGACTTTTTCACAATGTGGACAGATATGTTTCAGGCATGGCCTCTATTCTGCTTGGGGCTCAACAGGGCAAAGTCACACTGCTCAGGACTGTTGTGCTCCAATCACATGAGGGTTAAACTGAGCAATAATGATAGTGATGTCATCCCTGTACATGCGGGCTAGCTCTTCGGGCAACGACAGCATTTTTGATAACCTTTCATGGTCCACTGTGCCAAACTCATTGTTGCCGACTGTGTGACGCATCAGGTGGGTTGCTGAGTTCTGATCCTCAAAAGCTGAAGATAAACGGGCCTTCCTCTCCTCCAGCAGCCCCTGCATTTGTCCCAGTGTGACCCTGTAGCCCCCAACTTTCAGTGGCTGACGCTGGTGCACTCCAGTAAGATACTCCCCCACAACACGGACCACTTCCTGTCTGTGAAGGGTCTCCCACAGACCATCGGAGCCAATTACCTACAGACAATTATGAAATGGAAGTAGCAGAATTAATGTTTTTTTTATTGTCAATTCTATTGGTTTAGAATGAGACTAAACCCAGTCTACCTCAGGACTAAATAACAGAACGAGGGTTGAACTAGCAACATTCTGCTTTTTATTTACTGACCCTATCTACCAAGTTGGCTTAATAAAGTACATTTGTGAGTACTCACCAGGAATCGGTCCTGTGGCCGCAGTCTGTGGTATGTGATCTCGGGCTCGGCGGTCAGGTATGGGGGGGTGTGATAGTTCGGAGGAATAAACTTTGTGTGCTCATTTTCATGAAGCTGGTCAGGTCCAGACTCCAGCACACGCTTCTGAAGCTCAATACTCCATTTGAACTTGACATCTCCAAATGCACGGAATGGCATGAGAAGGCCAAGCAAACGATCCTGGATGGCAAATAACACTGAATCATCAAACATCAGAAAGAATACTTGCCTTGAAGAAGATAAACGGTGTGCTACCTGTCTGATTACAGTCTTTCTTTCGGATGGAGGGTGCTCCGCTCGTATCCGAGCAACTTCTGTGTCGTTTTGAGCGCTGTGATCATTGGAGAGTGTGTGAGCACTAAATGTACCATCCTCCTCCTGCACTCCCAATACAGCACGCGCATCCCCGGAGTTGGCTATAAATCTGAGAGAGGACAGAGTCAATATACAAGAGACAACTTAAGAATATACATGTTTGTTTTCTGAAATGTATTGTACATACAGATCTGGTCCATCAATATGTGCCACACACGCTGTTGCACCAGAGAAGGCCACTCGCAGCACCCAGTAGTGTAGGAAGGCATTTGGGTCTCCAACCTGCATAGTATATAATGACTCTGTCACTGGTGAGTAGTCCAAGGTGCAAGTTACATGATCTGTGACACCTAAGCTCCTCTTAACACCATTAAGTTTTTATTTGGAAGATCACACATAACTATATCTGACAGGAGACCTGATATTCATGTTCTACTCAAATGATATGCCTGATGAAGAAGCTTTAGGCTGAACCAAGACTTGAACAAGTCATAAAGATTAACTATTAACCTTCACTTTGAGACAAAAGCCTGAGTTCCTGGAACTTAAAGCTTATGTGACGTGTCATTAGGCTATAGACCACAACACTGCAGGGCACACTCACCTGCGCCTCTAGAGAGATGTCATTATCCAGCCTCTTGAAGGCATTTAACAGTGCCTCCCGTGTGTCCGGAACCTCTCCCGGACTGAAAAGAAAAATACAGCAATATGTATGAATCATCTCATGGACAGGGCACCTTAGAACTCAAGGTAAAAATGCTAAACAAATGCTGTATGTAGAAGTGTTTCCCGGGAGGACAAATCTGATGCAGTTTAACTATTAAAATGCATCAGAACAAATGTGCCAAAAGGTCTGTTTACCTTGTTAGATCTATTAGCTCCTGCCAGTAGGTCCTGAGGCTGTTAAAGTAAAGTGTTTGAGCCTCTCGGCTGAAATAGTCGTTGGGATGTTTGTGCCACTGCAGGATGGGACTGAGAGGCCGACCAGCCTCCACCGCCGCCTCCAGCTCACACAGAGTGTCATGGGGCAGCAGTGATACAGCAATGTAGTAAAATAATCTCTCACTTAGAGCCTAATGGAAAGACAAACAAATATACCTGGTTTACATAACATTTGGTATAGTATTAAGATATATTCATAGGCACTTCCAAGTTAAATGTAGCTTAACAAGTTAGAAAATAATGAAATGTTGAGTGTCTCGACCTGTGCACATGCACATCCTGCATGGCCATCAAACACTCCCAGCAGCATTCCTCGTGTTTGCAGACATGTGGCTGCACTGCGGCGGTCTTCAATAGGTGCATTAGCTGGAAGCTGGTTACTCTCAAAACCTGTGACTGCTGACACATTCTTCCCATCAAACTCTGGAATCTAGAAACATGATAGATAAATCTCTGGTTACCTGAAAAAGTGGTGAATTAGATACTGCCAGGTTTAGGAGAGCTAACACACCTTGAAGCTGTACTCATTGGCCTTCAGGATTGAGTTGACTTGTGGAGGGGTCAGAATGTAGCTCCGCAGCTCTGAGCTTGTCTGGTAACTTCTGGTATGTTGGACACATGTTGGAGAGGGCCGCCTCGTTAGAGGTCCAAAGTGAATGCTGTGTTGGCACGGTAACAGACTGGCAGCAAGTACTTTGGCTCGAGGCAAACCCCGGAGGACCTGTGATGTCATGGGCATGGCTCAAGGTGCACTGTGGACACAAGACAGGACAAGACGAGAACGACAAAAACAAACATAATGTTAAAAGCCACCAGCGCTCGGACGTCATGTCCCAGAGGTCACATTGGACTCTCGCTCCATTAATTAAAACGTGTGCAAACAGAAACAGAGCCAAGCTACTGATGCTGAGAAAAGTGGAAACTCTAAACAAGACTACAGGGAAAGACATTTAGTTGAAGTAGGTGCCGCGTGACTTCAGCGTTCGTCTCTTCATCTTTTCTCAAGGAGAATAATGATGACTGATTACCCCAACTCACACACTCAATATGGGCATGGTTCAATAATAAACCCAATATTTATTCGTTGTAAGTATAATTACAATCTCTGATAAGTATAGTTTTGTAAAACTTTTTTTATTAACATACAGGAGGATAAAATCAAATCTTGTCCAGAATATCTAATGCAGTGGTTCAATGATGAAGACCAGGAGCACAGAGGACAAATAAAAATAGCTCTGAACTTTACTTCCATATTTAAGGTATAAAAAAGATGTGATTTGGTCATTAACTGGGTAAAATTTCAAGGCTTCTTGCTTTCACCACCACCACCACCACCACCAATGTAGCTGTCCCCCAGACCTCTCAGCAGTGACAGACACCTCCCTAATATAGCACTGGCAAGAATTTTAGTCCTGCATTTGAGTAATGGACTGTCAGGTCATGACCTACTGAACTAGATCCAATGGGTACTTTATGACCTGTGATTATTACATAATTTATTAACATATCATGTGCAGATGACTTTAACAGCAGCCTGGTGAAGCTTTGCAGAGGTGAATCAACTGGGCATAAATAATTTTGGTATAGAAAAAGCTCTGTTTCTAATAAAAATTTTCAGTGTTTCAATAAATCAAGTAAAGCGTTTCCCAAGTCCCGAGTTACTACACAGATCTAATTATGGCCAATGCCAGCTCAACTGCAGGAAAGTTGCCATGTTTGTTGACATTTAGCTTTTCCTTTTGAACCAGCTAGCTGCAAGGTAACTCCTTGGCTAGCCTCAGGGCAATTACCTGACATAGCAAGTACGCAAATGGCTTGCCACCAGTACAATAATCGCGAAGGTTTAAAAGCATATGTTTAAATATGACCAAAAAGACGTCATAAAACCTGGCTGATCAGACAAATTTAAGCTAAAGCTAGTAGGGTTACACCCACCTACTATGAACCATCTTGAAGTGCTTTTCCATTGGATATCATTACTCCAGAAAATCCCAAATCGAGTAAAGCGCACATAATGCATAGATTTTAGAGAACTTTAACTCACCTTAACGCGAGGGGCTGTGGAAGTTATAAAAGTTCATGCCTTCACCGCGAAGCCTCCTTGGCTCAGTGTCATCCTGCAGAACCTCTGTGCGTCTATTGGCTCAACCCACACTGCGTCATTACGTCACCCCGTCACCAGGCCCACGGGGGTTTACCCTGAATTCACCTCTCCATGGATGCACTGCCCTCTCTTCTGACACATTGTGTCGTAGCATTTTTAACTTGCAGACACACGGGGAAGCATTTAGAAAATTCCAGTTACGGAAATTCTTTTGTCAGTGCCCCGCCCAAATGCACCAAAACAGAATCCCAAAACAAAACATGGTCCATTCCATAACAAAGACTTTTTATTTTTAAAAATGATTAAAAACATCCACAAAATATATATACAGTGCACTTGTATAAAACCAACCCTATACATATGTGTATATTAAATAAGGAACCTCTCATCCACCAGTGTCTTGTTTGCCAGATTTTTTCTTCCTAGAGCATTACGTATCAAGCGAATTATCTGTAAAGAAAAATAAAAAAGTTTCAATTTAAAAAATAAATAAATGCACAGTAAGTAAACATTTGCCTTTACAGTAGTAAAGATAAACAGGATACTGACCATTTGTTGCACATATGTGAGCACTGCAGCAAGCACAAAGCTCTGAGATCCAAGGTCCACCACACAGAAGAACAAAGTGTCGAAGATAAGCAGTGTGGCCTCATTGCCATAAAACAGCATATCACTGAAGGAATGGGCCTCATCTTCAAACATTCAAACACATTGTGTAAATACGTACATATGTTCAATATACAGTATATAAACAGACTCTCTGGGTCATTTGGCCATTACCATTGTAGAAGATACTTTTCTCACTGGGTTCAAGAAACTCCATTCCAATAACCCGTTCAAACATTAGCTTGTCCCTTACAATATAGTCCATGTCTGGGTGGGCCTACAGTAAGAACAGGGATAGGCAAACATTATTAGTTGAAATCAGATATGCTTTTGTTAGCCAGTAAAGTCTGTGTGTTATTCAATGTACTAACATGGTCTATAATGGATCCCAAGAAGTGGTTCATGGTGTTGTAAGCTCTAGTGCTCTGTTCAAATTGATTTGCTGAGGACGTGTCTAACAGTCGTGACGGCCTATTTCTCTGTAAGAGAAGAGTATTTGATTTTAAGGTTTAAAAATTACAAATAATAATAATAATGATGATGATGATGGAGACAAGCACATACCCTGTTCAGTGGCTCTCGTATCCGGTCGTACTGTGACCTCAACCGGTTTGTGAGCGAGATCTGAAACGTCTGAGTGTCTGTATTGGGAAGCAGACCTCTTTGACCACACAAAGATTCCTTACAATAAAAAAGGAAATGTAAACAAAACATACCATAAAAGACAACAGTTCTTTGATTATATACTTACACCTTCCCTTTTCAGGTTGTTGTTCATTTCCTCCATGTTAGTATCTGCATGGCCGTGAACTGAACGGCCATGTATGTAATAACCGAAACATCGATGGGACAATAGTAACACCGATATCTGTAAAGAGAGGTTATAAAAAAATGTTAATTCAGCATATTACAAATGATGACAACAGTGCAACACATTTATACTAACATTACTGATGGAGCAGAGATCCACAAACTGCCTGATTTTATCCTCCACAAAACACTCATAAAAGACTGTGAAAAAGATGGTTTGCAGAAGTCCAATGCAGAGCCACAGTGAGGCCGCGAGGCCATAGCGAAGAATGAGACTGTAAGAAGGGGTGTATGCCTGTGGAGGGCGCTCTAAAAATGGCCAGGGGTCTCTAAGAGCCAGGTTTGAGAAATCCAGCACCTAGAAGGCAAACAATGTGAGTAACAAAAAGACATTAAAGCTGTGACTAGAACAGGAAATTTAATTAATGGTATTTACTTCGAGAAAGAAAAGCACAGCCACGATCTGGAAGGTTGGACATATTTTCCGAATTGTCTGGATTTCGTTCCATTCATTTGCCACAAAATAAGTCCTCCAGATACTGACCGGAGCAGGCTCACGCTTTATTTCACCTGCACCTGACAAGAGCAATGTACATATATACTGTAAATACATATGAATAATAGATTACCACCAAAGAAAGCTTAGTTATAATATGGTGATACCTTGGACAGACCTGCTGCCACCTTTGTTTCGCGGCCTCTCCCAGTCGATAAAGAACATATCCACAGACAACTGAAGAGTCAGCTTGTGAAGTAACTGCACTGCCTTAATAACAAAGAGAATATTTAAAATTTGTATATACGCCACCCAGCTTTCAAAACCCCCTGACCTCACCTTGAGCGCAAAGGCACAACCGATGTAGGCAACAAACTGTTCTTCTTGAGCAGGAAGTGGCAACAACACAGAAACAAACTGCTGGGCCTAAACCAAATAAAAGAGCAACACTTGTTCAGTTAACTTGTATTAATTTAAAACATTACGTTGTAAAAGAGGGTGAAGCAGGAATAGACTTGCCTTTAAGCTCTAGAGAGAAAACATAACCCAATGTATAAAGTGCATGCAGTGAAAAGCAGGATAGAAAAAAAAGTGTTACAAGAACGTAACGGTAGAGAACAAATACAAAAGTTTAAGTTGGAATTACAGATCTGCGAGAGCCGTTGATGCAAAAACTGATTTTTATTTACCTTATAAAAAATGAGCCAGTAAAGTCCAGTTCCAACCGTGACAACAAAGAAAACATTAGCCAAATCCCCCACGAAGAACAAGAAAAACTTGATGGCTGTCTGCAGTAGGAGGGAAACGATATAGATATTACTAAGTGAATTTGCATGGTTGATACTAAAATAGAGGAGGCAATTAATGAAAGTAGAGCACCCCTGCACCAATGACTGGTGTGGAAATCCTTCTTTTCCAGCTGACTGTTTTTAGCAGTGAATACAGCACGGCCACACCACCCAAAACACCAATGGCGGTCTGTACAAATAAAACAGTAAAATTAGTATATGCCTATGTGATAAACTATTTATTTATTTATTTTTTATTACTTACATTCATTTTTAATGTAGACTCAACCTGATCCATCTCATATTCCACTGAAAAGGAGGTCTGGAAACAGATAAACGGGACAAATTTATCGATATGAGGGATACTTTTGCATGAATTTTAACTGAAAATAGAAATCTTACGGTCACGGTTTGTGTGTTGATATCAGTAATTGGGACATCCCTGTAGGTTACTGTAATCAAAGGGGGGAAAACTTGTCCTTCTTGAGTCCGTGGAACAAGCTGAAACCTACCTCCCAAACAGATCATCAGACGCTGCACCAGGACATGAATCACAATCTTCTATTCAAACTCACTTTATCTTCAGGCTGCTGACCACACGTATTACTTTAGGGTCAGAACTTAAGCTCTTTTCTCGTCCACTTAAGGTATCGACCAGAAACAGGCGTCGAGACAAGTACCAGTTTTTCATGCTTTCTGTTCAAAGCAGAAACATTAAGGGCTTAGTTTCACCAAGTACAAATTTCAATATTAACAATAAATCAATTTAAAGCACCTTGGTTGATGAATCTTCCGTTATATTGTTGGTTGTTGATGAGTGAAGGCAATGGAAGAAGCTTTTTGTTCTCATTACCACCAAGGTCCATAAATACATCATAAAACAATGGCTCTGGATACAGACTTAACAGCTCACTGACTGAGAGAGTACACTGCACAGACAAACGAATGAATGATTGTTAAAAAGAAATATTTGTTTTTGTAGTTTCATATTTAAAAATATACTTACACTTTCATGGTATGATGTCCCAAAGCTAAAGGCTGCTGCTTGCCTGGTAGCGGTGTCGGGACATAGCTAAAGATAAAGGTTTTATGAGTGTATATTATAATGATAGAAACAGTGCAAATTTGGGTGCTGAAAATAATACTAAAAACGTACCTGAAGATTACTTGCCCCTATAGTCTCCCATCTTAAAAAGTCTCCTCCAACATTATAAACAGCAGCAATCAAACTAATTTCAGTATTCTGTCAAAAGAGAAGATATAATATGTTATATTGCTGGGTTGCTGGTTTTGGGGAGGGGGCTTCCCTCAGATTCTGGCCCCTGTCGCCCATCTGAGAGTATGGCATCATCATATTCTAGAACCTGAAACCCAGCAATTTTGTTAGATTTTGTATATTTTTTCTTGGAGAGGTTTTTTCATATCATACCTTGTTTTTACCTCTGAAACTATATCCTATGGGCACTGGATTAGTTTGAAGCACTCGAATAGCCAGTCCTGGTTCATCTCCATAGTAAAGCCATGGCAAATTGACTCTCCTGATTAGCAATTAGTATTAATCACCAAATAGTAAGAGTTAAAAAAAAGACTATTCTAAAACACATACTGTAGATCTATAGAGAAAACTGCAGTTATAACTACCAGTATGAAATGTCTTGGGTTGAACTCAAAGCAGCCCTTGATCTGAAGATGGTGTTAAAGAGACCACAGGCGTCAGGGCTCACTCCACTAAAAGAGTGCATATTCATAACACACATGTTCCCTAGAGCCTGGCAAGCCGTCAGATTAGAGAAAACCTACAATGACACATAAGCAGCCGGAGTAAATAAAAAAAATAACGTGTACAGCATAAAACACTGATAATGAGAACATTACTAGGCAGGCTGCTGCAGAGGAGTAGAGATTTTTGACAAACCAAGCTGAATGCACATTAGTCTTCTGCGAGAGAAACAGAAACAGAAACCATTAGCATAAAGCAACATTTGAGAATTGAGTGAAACTACAAATAAACAGAAAAAGAAGACTCACCAGCTGTCCATAGTTCACATTTGGATTCACATTTGTTGGAAGACTTCCTGCGGGGAAACATAATCCTCCATCCTGTATAAAAATATTGAGTTTGATGAAAGGACTCTGTAGATTAGAAAAAATGTATTTTGCTGAACTCACTTGAATATTAGAAGAAGTACATGTGCAGGAGGTGTTTATGAAAGTGGCCTGGCATCTTTCACACCTACAGAGACAGGTTAGGTCAGACAGGTTAGACTTTACGTGCAAGGTCACTGTATCTTGAAGTGACATACATACCGGTCTCCATTGATGTTTGGGACTGAAAATGCTGGTTTGTTTCCATTACACATCTCACATCTGGCTTCTTCCAAAAAGTCACCATTAAGAGCTCTCTCCACTAAAAACAAACATTATGTTACAGGTTATTGTGGACTTCTGGTTCTGAGCCTCATATTCTTACCTAGGACACTTCCTTGAGGACATGTGCAAAACCCCTCATCACTTAGACTGCCTGGACAGCGAATACAGCCAAACCCATCTTTTGTTACAGCCTGAAAGAAGCAACAAATGAACTTAAACTTATGAAAAGATTTATTGTTATAGTCACTTAATAGATAAGTAATAAGTATATATATATATATAAGTATAGTA
>JAVQKD010234988.1:0-13768 GCA_036025635.1 Philypnodon grandiceps
ATTAACTTAGTCCCTGCCCTGGCCTCTACAGACTACAGACTTTACATCATGAAACAAGGTCAACTTTTAATTCATATTTGTATTTTTTACATATTTTGGGAAACTTACCTTGGTGTGTCAAGTCTCTAAAATAACATACAGTAATAACTTGTAAATGACGATATGTTTCATTCGGATCTAGCCAACACTATTACATATCCTGCTATAGCGCACGTGGCACTATATGACTATTTTTCAATATTTTTCTTTTTTAAAATAATGTATACAGCATTTTTTATATATATTTTGTTTGTACCTGTTCAGTCAGTGGGTTCTTATTTTGGCTTTATGCAATGTACCGCTCCTGTGGATAGTGAGTTTGCATTATCAATAGGGTCTCTCTTTTCCCTGGTTAAGCTCAACAAACTCAGATCCTTCACAGTTTTCTTCAGTCCACTTCTTCTGTGTCAGTCCTTTATTGACCCCATATATAGATTTCATATAAAAAATAAGTTATTGCGCATCCAAAAAAGTGCAATGTATTTGAAAAATATCTATTTGTCTCAATATTCCTCCATTTTCTTCAGGCTCGCTCTTCATTGGTTGGATTCCCGTCCACAGATTTTCTCCTGTTGTTGTCCAGCTGCACCAATACAGTTTAAGAGGAAAAGCCAACTTCCTGCTACGCAATCACCATGGGAACGTCATCCGAAAAGCCGCTGATCATTGGAGCATCTTCATCATCATCACCTGAAAGAATGGAAATGTCTGAAAACGTAGAAAGTATACAAACATGAAAAAATGTTTGCCGAATTGTGCATGAACGTTTTTGACAGTGGCACTCACCCAGCTCATCCCCGGAGGAGAAGATGGCCGACCCCAGGCGTGAGTTGTAATGTGAGTTGGCGAAGGCGGTGAAGCTGTTTTGAAGTCGACGGTGCCTGAAGTACAAAGCCACGAGCCCGCCGCAGACGACCACCAACAGCAAGAACAGCACTGGGACTACTACAGCCGCAATGTCACTGCCCGAGCCATCCCCACCACGAGAGGCGTCATTGGGACCTGGGCATATAGCATTGTGAGATTATGAAGATGAAGGAGGAAAAATCTTTCCTAAATCATAAAAATTATCCACAATATCAAAAAACGTTCTTTCTTAATGCCAACTGCTGCCTCGATAATAACAGCACAAATTACAGTTTGCACAGTTTTCATGTAATCAGCGAAAGACCACAGCTAAACAGCATTTTGAGCCTGTAAGATTAAAGCTCAAGACGTTTCATAAAATAGGATGGGAAAAAAATGCTTCAGACTGACTACCTGACCCTGTTCTGTGATGTAAAGTAGGTTGTCTCTAGTCTGTAGATGCCAGGGGTGGGGCTAAAGTACACCTCGACTGTTATTGGTCAAGCCTGATCTGAAGTTGATGTAGAGGCCAGGGAATGGACTCAAGCTAAATAATTATTATGACAGATTACCTACTTTACATCACTGAACAGGGACAGACCAGTATAAACCAATGCTTACTGGTGGTGACAATTCAGCCACCTGCTAATATGCAACCCCATATGAAACAAATTGTGATGCATTGTGTATTTTTTCACATTTTGACAATTTTTACAATTTGAGCGACAGACCACACAGGCCAGAATGTCTGAGCCAGACTTGGGGCAAGATTACCTGCAGCGAGTTCATTGTAAAGGAGCAGTGCAGGTTCTCCACACAGCTGCCCGTTGAGCAGACAGCGGGCCTGGACAGAGAAGGTGTAGTTGTGTCCTAGGAGCAGGCTGCTGATCCTGAAATATGTTTCTGTGGTGTTTCCCAAGAAGGATGTCTTGTTGGTCACACTGTCATAAACGTGCACCTCATACCCCTGAAATAAGGAGAAAATAAAAACAGTAAAATATGAGGTACTGTGCAAATATTAGAAAATGCAAGTGCAATAATAAATTTTTTAGTATTTAGTATAGTAAGTGTGAATCTGTATCCACGTCTCAATCCAGTATTTTACCATTGAGCCTATTGTTTTGACTTGAAGTTAGTAACTATCTTCACTTGGTTTAGCTCAACAAACCTGACCTCAACATCACTGTCATGCAAACAACAAAGCAAATGCAACACTAGCCAGGATAATATAAAACCAATTCTAAGAAGCCAGTTGTATTCGTGTCTAGATGCTGTCTCACCCTGCTCTCATTGAAGCCTTTTTCTCTGACAGCCAGACTCTTCCAGAACAGGAACACATGGTCTTTCTCTGTCAAAATCTTCAGGGCCTCAGGAGCTGGAAGCAGCACTGAAACAGAAGAGCAAACACTTTAGAACACCTTTTTATTAACAATCATTTTTTGGCAAAATTGATTACAACTAAGAAATAAAAAGCCAGATCTAACTGAGGAATAAATAAACACTACCCCAGGACTAAACGAAAAGTCTGGAGGATTCATTAAAATAAAAGAAAATGAAAAATCTGACCTTGCTCTATGATGTAAAGTAGATCCGTTATAATTATTTTACTTTTGTCTCTCTCTTGGCCTCTACAGCAACATCAAAACAGACTTTGTGGGACACCACTTTGACCAATAGAGTTTTTGAATGGTGTGGCATTTTACAAACTACCCCTACCTGTCCCTACCAAAGACATACACTGCAAAAGATTACCACTAAAAAATACTACCACTTGTCCCCGTACCACGGATCTAAGGTGTAGTGTGATTATGTACCTGTGCTGAGAGTGAAGCTGGCTTCTTTGCTCATGTTTCTGAGTCGGACAGACACACTGTACCGTCCTCCAGGCTCCAGACCTTTCAGCACATACTCCACTGTGTTGTTCTTGGATGTTAGCTTGTAGTCACGCTCCTCTTTACGGATCACATCCCTCACATGGATAGCATATGTCTATACAGAGACACAAATAAACACAAAATGCATAAGAAACAGACACTCACTCTTCATTTCATTAGCTATGTCTGTTTAACTGCTTGATAATAACTGTTCAAACTCAGAATAAATGTGATTTAAGTGACTTTGGCTGTCGGTGCTAGTCTGGATATCTATAAGGTTTACAGAGACAAAGTATCCAGTGAATGGCAGGAGGAGACCAATTCTGAACACACAACAACCTTGAAGCAATTGGACTCCAGCAGCAGAGGACTACACCTGGCTATACCTAATAGTGGCTGGTGAGCATATGTTGACGTATATAAGTATAATAATCATGCATACTTACCAGAGGTGTGTTGGGAGCATCATAGGGAGGCTGCCATTTTAGCGTGGCCTGGGTCTTGTCCACTTTCACTCTGTGAAGGTTCCTCGGGGGCAGCCTCTCGTTGGGGATCATTCTGACCACACCATAGTCTGAGGGAGGGCCCAGGTAAGGAGAAACCACACGCACCTGAGGAGAACCAAGACCATTATTTCAAGTGTTTCTTTTATGAACTGTCAATATAGAATAATAGCTATCTCTTGCCCCTCTTTGTCTGCAGAAGCCTTATTATGACAACCATGTTTGCAATAGCAATATTATGTTGGGCAGTGTTAACCTTCCTAACTAGTAACTTGTTTTGTGGTTCTCCTGACATGGCATAGTCATCTATATTTTTGATTTACAAGTTTGGCTCTAACCCTGTTTCACTACACACTTCACATCCCCATCCCCATCCCTCCCCTGCCGGTGGGGGAGGAGGAGCTGTGAGAAAAAACAACAACTATTGCACCCATTTGCCCCTGAATCTCCGTTAAAGCTCTCACTGAATAATTACCAGTTTTAAACCAGCAGAGATCTGATCCTCCCAGATGTTCCCACATATTTCTACTGGGGAAGATGTCTCTATGCACTACTGCCAGTTTTTTAGTCTGAAATCACTAAGGAATAGGAAGGAATGAATATTTTCACTTGGAGGCTTTGGGAATCCAGACATCTGCAAAGAAAGTCTCTCTTGACTAAAGGTTGTAATGTTTAGTCCCTGAACCACAAACTAAACTAAACAACAAAATGATGCAGGACTTGGGACTTACCAAAAAGAGGTATTGCTCGTCACTGTCGACCGTCACTGTGAGGCTTAGAGATGGGGTGCGGACCAATCGCGGACTACGATACAGGTCCAGGAAGGATGTACCATAAAAAACACCATACACAACCTGCACTCGCCGAAAAGAAGGCATTCAGTTTAATCATGACCATAAGACCCCATTATCTTTTACTGAAAATGAAAACAGTAGCAAGAGAGGTTTAGAGAGATCTTCTGAATTTCAATGAGTTTTAAAATAATATTAAGTGTTGATTGAGAAGATATTTCATAACACCTGTTCAGAATTTTGTTGCTATGGTTCATTCACCTGCCAGAGAAACTGCTGCCAGATGCTAACTGGTAAACATGTTTTGGAATAGTATTATGAATTAATATATTGTGAATAAAAATACCTCCATTTTTAATTAGTTTTTTAAACCAGGTGGCTATTCTGTACTCAAGGGGAAATATTACAACAATATTACATTTCTAACTCATTTCTTTTAGGTTCACTATAAAACCCTACAATACACAACCCTCTTTTTCAATTTTACCAAGATAGCTTTATAAAAAAAAGCAAAAAAGCATTAACACACAATTATTAAAGGTTTGATGTAATCTGCTGTTACCTGTTCAGGATGAGTGTTTATGGTCCAGCTACAGTCCACTGCAGTCTGGTTCATAGCCTTGGCTTTAAGCAGTGGTCTCTCTGGTTGTTTGCCATTGGTCTGATGATGGGACAGAGCAGTGGGACTGTCCCCTATACTGGTGTGAGCCCAGACAGCCACCTCATACACTGTGCCACCTGTCAGGTTCATGGCTGGAATACAATAACAAGTACAAATACAAGCTCAAAATAATGCTCTTTTAAATATATATTGGATTTGATCAGTTTACTGTACCTTTGAGTATCCTCTCCTGGATAGTGTAGTTTTTACTCTCCTTCATGTGAGTGTCAAACTGCCAGGACAACACCACCACGTAGTGCTTCACCTTCTCAATACACAAGACACCAGACCTTAAACTCACATGGACTGAACAAGGTTTGGAATAAACAAACTAATAACATAGAAACTCAAGTCTCACCTCATATTGTGAGTTAAAGCTGAATGAGAAACTCATGGAGTCGTCTGTGATGCTGTCAGTGATCACCGAAGGAGGAGGCAAAGCTGAAGAAATAAAACCAAATTTAACTTTAAAGCAATTGTTGGATGTACTTCCTGTTTCTTGTCAAATAAAAGTCATTGCATTTTTATAATTTATATTTCAGAAATGTTACTATGCAAAACACATAATTACACACATAACACATAATTTAATATTACATACCACTTTTGACATGTTTAATTGTATTGTGGAAGCTACAGTATTCAAGCCTACTATTACCACAAACCGTTTTAGTATGTGTAACGTTTAGCATAAAGAGGGTTGTACAGTATGTGTGTCCTACATATCACATAACAACCGTAAAACTGACCTTTTTGTGGAGTAATAGATTTAACTTCGGTCCAGTTTCCTAATCCTCGACTAGTCACTGCAGCCACCTGGACAAACAATGCAATTTGAACTACATAAATGAACACAATACCACAGCATGAATGGAGTGATGCTCATGCCCTTACCCTGAACTTGTACATAGTGTCTGAGTGCAGCTCCTTCACTTCTGTGCTAGTGGTCATGCACCTCTGTGATGTCCAGTCCTGGGCACTTCGTTCACTGTACTCAACCTGCAACACACACACACACACACACACACACACAAAAAATAAATAATGTGGTGTACCTTGTCCCTGTGTATACAAAATGCTGGTTTAGATGAGCTGACTCACAATGTACTCCCTGATGAGGCCGTGGGATTTGTCGGGGGGATTCCAGGACACCTCCACTGTGCCGTCCTCTCTGTTATCAGAGGACAGCTCCAAGTTCCTGGGAGGGTCGGGCACTGCAGGTGATAAACATTAGTAAAATATCAAATCAAGCCAAGATCGCAATTTAGATTTTATCACAATTTTAGTGGACTATCTCTTACACAGAAGCCTGCTGCTTTTAGTGTCTTTATAAAAAATGTAACAACATTGGCATTATTACTGGCATAAAATTAATACACCGTTTCAACAATCTTCCCAGATTAGGAGATCATCATAGGTTCATATCAATTCACGATACAACCTTTTATCGACATATCGCACACGGTCAAGTCTGTTATTAGCCTTTAGTGCAGACTAGCTAGCATATTCACAATTATTCTGTGTTCACTTGAGTCTAGTTACAAACAAAAGACCTGCACAGTAATTACTAAGCTCTTAGTACATATTGTGTCATCTTAGCAACATTTACAAGTGCTAATTGTGGTTGAATACTCACATCCCTCTGGCGTCCTGACCGTGATGATCTCATTGGTCTTGTGTAATTTACTAAGACACTGAGTGAGGACCTTCACTTGATAAGTCGTGTCTGGTTTCAACACAGTTAGTTTGTAGCTGGTTTTGTTGCTGTGAGTGTCCATGACTGTCCACTGCTGTGCATCCACCAGCCTAGAACCACAGAAAAGATTGACCTTTTAATCCATTTGAAATATATTTTTTAACTAATTTCATGAACACAAACTAATCATTATCATTCACATTGTGTTACTATTCTATTTAAGTATTTTGTTGGAATAAGCTACCACACCTGTATGAAATGAGAAAGTTACAGGAGTCCAAGGGCAGGTTTTTGGGACGAGACCAGGTCAAGGTGATGGCACCAAGAAAGTCAGGGGTCCACTGAAGATTCTGGACTTTGTAAGCCTGATTCTCCGCTAAAATCCAACACAAGAAAACAGCAATATATTACATTTTAAGGTTTATACACGCCACCACCAACAGATGGCAGTAAAGCTTTACATATGAAGAGGCCAAGGGAAAGTATAGAAAAGTGAAGAAATACATACAAGTGCAGTTGTCCTCATCGCTATGATCGGAGCAGTCCAGGAAGCCATCACAGAGCTCACCGTCCAAGACACAGGCTTCACCGTCGGCACATCGAGTCCCATTCACACAGAACAGTGGCCCACGGGTTGCTGGAGACAAACATTTAAATTAAGCATATTCATTTCATACTGCTTCCTGCTGTTAGGGATCTTCTTGGTGGCCAAGCCAGCAACTATGGGCTTAAGTGGGGTACACAAACAAATACCCCTTCACCAATCACTATTCAGTGGGGTCACTAGGGGTAATTTATAGTCACCAATTCTTCTAACATGCATGTTTTTTGAGTGCTAGTAGAGAACCCACAGTAACATGGGGAAGAAATATAGACTTCACAAAGAGTATGGGTTACAAAATCAACTTGGAAAAAATGCAAACAATGTAAGCCATATCTAAATGTAGCAGTCAAGATTCACAAAAAATGGTAAAGTGTGGCGGACACTATATATGTATATTTCACATCAGAATCTGGTCTCTTATTGTGAAGGAGTTTGGAACGGGAGGTGGATGTTGGGTGGCGTGGGAAGTTTAAAGGTCAGTCTGACCGCGGAAGTCGAGTACTTGTGTGTGTGTTGGAAGTGCGCCATTAAAAAGCAGAGACACCAAAGGACACTTTTGAGGGTAAAATGCAGGGCTGAAACTCACGGCAGTGGACTTCATCAGATCCATCCTGGCAGTTCATCTGTCCATCACAGCGCTGCCAGTCTGGGATACAGTGCTGTGGGCGGTGACAGAGGAATTGTCCCCGAGTGCAGCGTCCTGGAGAGGGAGGGTGAGGAGGGGCCAAGGTGGGCACTGGGGCCACGGTCACTGAGCCATTCACTGTAATGGGATCAACACAAACAAAATTAATAATATAATATATGACTTTAATCAAGATAGTAATTTAGTAGAAAATTCCCCATCCCCTAATTTATATTGTGTATAAGAAAAATATAAAGTATAATTTCTTTCTCATACCCGTGGGGCATCCTAACTCATCGCTGCCATCGGGACAATCAGCGTAGCCGTCACAAACCCAGGTGTCGATAATACAAGCTCCAGAGCCACAGTGAAAGCGGTTGGGGGCACAGGTGGAGGGTCCTGGGGCCACGGTGTGTGGAGTAACACCTCCTAAAAATCCAATAAGATCAGGTCAGCTAAAATTTTAGTATGGGCTTTATAATACAAGCTTCTTGTTAAACTTTAGCAGTAGCGGTGTGTTTACCCGTGCACTGTGCCTCATCAGACCAGTCTCCACAGTCGTTCTCTCCGTCACACTTCCACCACGTGGGAATACAGCGACCATTTTTACACTCGTACTGGAAATACCTGGAGCAGCCGGGTACTTCAGTCGGAGCAGCTGTAACACAAGACTCCAGTCAAACCTTGGACACCACAATCAAGTATCAAATTACACAGTATGCCTTTTTATTGTATTGTGTTGCACTTTCTCACCACAGTTGGCCTCATCTGAGTAGTCTCCACAGTCGTCCATTCCATCACACTTCCACTCCAGGCTCACACAGACACCGTTGCCGCACTGGAAAGTGTAGGCATCACACACTTTACCAAACTCTGTAGGTGTGGCTGAAAAAACAAAAGACACATTCAATCCTTTTGAGAGATGAACCTTACCAGGAGTAGCCAACCTACCAAAATTACAACACAGATAAAAAGCAAAAAATATTAGTGATGAACAGCTATCTCAACCCAACATCGGTATGGCTGGATATTTACAATTTTGACTAATATTGGTATCGGTCTGAACAGATGGACAATCTAAAGATGTTATTCTTAAAGGATCATTTATAATATTTAGGGTTAGAAAGTCAGAGTCAGAGTTAGTAAAAATGTAAATTCAGGGTGACAAAATCCAATAAAATGAATATTTGTGGATTAATAAATTAAAGTGTAGATTTCTTAGTTTAAAAAAACATAGCCTACTAAAGTATACTACTAAAAATATCGGTATTGGAATCGGTATCAGCAAAGACATTTTATATTGGTGCATCCCTGAAAAATATAGCAAGTGTCGCTCACCACAGCCAGCATACTCTGCATCCTCATCAGAGCCATCCTCACAGTGTTTAACCCCGTCACAGACTAAAGACTGGAACAGACACTGAGCTCTGTTCTTACACACAAACTCCATGTAGCGAGTGCACAGTGGATCTAGGAGACATATAAACAACAGTATATGAATTAATCCTACACATGACAAGAAATATTGTTCATTCAGTGCAGCACTCACCACAGTTGTGCTCGTCCGCTCCATCTGGACAATCCTGGATGCCGTTGCAGTGGGCTGTGGCTGGTAGGCAGGTATCATTGGAGCAGAGGAAGCCGTTGCATTTAGTTCCCTCTAAACACACAAAATAAACTCAGCATTATTATTATACAACTCACATAGAAAGTTTATTCATGTTTCATTTGCTTCTTCCTGTTTTGTTGCAGGTGACTGGAGGCTATCACAGCAACTACAGAACCTGAGGTGCTATACGTTCTAAACAATGGCAAGTTAGTTACAAAACTGAAACAATTTATACACCGAAAACTGATCACTGCTAAATTAATTCACTATGGGTAATTGGATTCACCAGTTCACCTATGGCACATGAATGCCTTGGAAGAGAAATGGAAAGCTGGAGAGAATGCACAGTAGCACACAGCAGAAAGCTTATCACTCTCCAGCCATGCAACACCAGAGCAGATGTCTTTTAAGAAGTTTTCAATACATATACGGATATAATGTGATGTCTGATCTACACAGAACTGCATTCAATAAGATCTATATCTATTTTTAAGTAATTACCAAAAGAAAACAAAACCACAATTAACCAGAAGTTGTATTTCTGTAGACAATCAAAACTCACAAAAATGTCGTTTAGCAGCAAAGAGAAGAAACAGCCGGCACTTATTGTATTTACACAAAACATAACACAAAACAAGTTAGAACCCAGCACAACCGATAAGACGACTGTAAACAAGATAGTATCAACTGCAAGCACTGGGCTAGAGAGAAGCTGTTTATTTTTGGACCTGAATGATACAAAGACTTGGGGCAGTAAAGTGGAACCATCGTCCTACCGCAGTGCTGAGGGTCTTCATCAGAGCCGTCCTGACAGTCATCGTCCCCGTCACACTTCCAGCGCTGTGGGATACAGTGGCCCGTGTGGCACTGGAAACTGCTGGCCTCACAAGTATGGTGACCCACTGGAATATACGCAAGAGAAGTTAGAAGTAGATAATAGAGCCAATGTTCATATATTACAGTGCGCTCGGTAAATGATAAGATTATTATTAATGATAAATAGAACTAGTGGAAGTTGTATGACTAAAAGTAATAATTAAAGAACTAAGCAACATTTTAATGTGGCCCATATTTTAAAATGCCTAAAGAGCCACTACCATAGATAATGATCCGGTTTAATGCTATAATCTTTGTAGGGCTGACCTTTTATCAGTGTTTTCATTATTTTAATTCAAATTCCAATTTTATATTACATATTTTCTTTTGTTTCATTTTTGCTATCAGAAAACCTTATTAATTCAATTGAAGTTAATCCAAAAACCCACCAGTGCAGTTGGTCTCATCTGACCAGTCTCTGCAGTCATTATCTCCGTCACATCTCCAAGCCTCTCGAATACACACTCCTCTGGCACAGGTGAACTCTCCAGGACCACACTGATGGGACTCTACAAAACACACAAGCATTGATATTATTTAAATTGTAAAGAGCAAGACACTGTGTACCACAAAATTTAATCTGAAGGAAATCTTACCACAATGCTCTTCATCACTGTTGTCTCCACAGTCATCTTCATGGTCGCACTTAAAGGCCAATGGGATACAGGACCCTGAGGCCACACAGCGAAACTGGTTCGTTGGGTCACAGGTGGTAGTGGCTAAAATGGACAGCACATAGTATTAACAAATTATCCAAATAAAAAAAAACAAGAAAAGAAAATGTGTTCAACTGAATACTTACGACACTCCTGTTCGTCGCTCATGTCCCCACAGTCATTGTCACTGTCGCATTTCCAGATGCTGTTGATGCAGCGGCCATTGGAGCAGCGATACTGGTTTGGCAAACAGCTGTGCTCTGAGAAATAAAAGTTTTCCGGGTAAAATTTAGGACTTAGTATATGCATTTATTTAAGCCAAACGTATATATACTATAGTAAGTCTTTTCAAGTATAATACTTTTGAAACCTTGGGCATAACAAAGGTCCTATAGAAATAACAAGGAATAAATAAAGTGAAGTCTACTCAGTTGCCTCACCAGTTTTGGCACAGGTGCTGTTTTGGAGTTGGTAGCCTGTGGGACACTGACACTGCAGCTCTCCATTGGGCAGGGTGATAGTGGGGGTGCCATCAGGGCAGACACATGTATGTCTATGTCCAGGCTGGGGTAGACAGAGGAGGCTACAGGGCTGGTCAGCGCAAGCATTATGGCCTGAAAATAAATAAATACATTATCACAGGGGAATGAATTAGTAGTAGTATCTTGAATTAGATCTAACAAAGTACTTACTGACCTATTATTTTTTGCCATTTCCTTACCTCTGTTTTTTCCTTTGTAGAATATCTTGAGGTCCATAACTCCGGTAAGTCGACCAACAATCAGCTCATTGCTTTGGGAGCCAGCTTTTGAAGCTTTAAAAATCCCCATTCTGGACCAGTCATCCCAGTAAAGATCATTCTGGGAACAAAAACACAACATTAGACCATCTCATCTTACACCATTAGTAACAACTACACTATTAATCACTGAATATACAATGATAGTTATTTGTGCTCACTTTGAACACTGCAATGGCGTATGGATGTGGCAGCCCCTCCATAAGGACAGATCTTTGACTTCCACTAAAGTCAGCCCTCTCGATACGGTCACTGTAGGCTTCGGTCCAGTAAAGCCAGTTGTCGTCAGCAGTGATCCCATTGGGCCAGCGCACACCCTCGGATACAATACATGACACGTTGGTACCATCCATGTAACTGCGGTAAACACCGGCTGCTCGGTCGCCCCAGTCCGTCCAAAACATCAGACTGAAAAATTAATAAAGGATATTAAATGAATAAATTGAATAGTTCTCAAAAATCACTTGTTGTTTAATAATACACAGGAAGTGAAGACCTCGAAGGGGAATATATGAAAAAGCAAAGTCATCTTGGGATAAAATATATACCAGGGCCTTGCAAGCTTGCTATTGAGATCTGTTCATTTCATATATTGAAATAGACTGCAGAGTTAAATGTATGCATTTGTGAATTACCTTTCTCCAGGAAGTAGCACCAGAGCTCGAGGATGTTCTAGAATGGAGGAGTTGAGCAAAGTGTGCCTCATGTCTCCATCAGGGTTAGACACCTGAACAGAACAGCATGAGAAGTGTAATGAAGAAAACTTATTCAATTCAGTACCAATAACAAATCATATTTATGTGAAATTGAAGACAATGCCATACCTCAATCTTCTGAGCGCCAGCATCAACCCAGTACAGCAGTCGACTGACAGGGTCAAAAGTCAGGGCCTCCACATTCTGCAGGTCTTTTCTTACAACAACTTCCTGACCTGTGCTTCCGTTCAGACAGAGGCGCTGCAGGACATCAAAACACAATGAATACAACTGTCACTGGGAGGAAAAATAAACTACAAGCATTTGCACGCTACAACAGCTGCCTATTGCCCCACAGCATTTACCCCCTGACCTGTATCGTGTCCAGTGAGATGTCGGCCCAGTAAAGGCAGTTACGGTCGTAGTCGAAGTCCAGAGCCACGGCCTCCCTGAGACCGGCCAGAGGGAGGGCCTGGTCACTGCCCGTCGCCAGGTCGTAACGGTGGATGGAGTTTCTCACAGCGTAAAGGATGAATTCATTACTCTCTGTAATGTAAGCATGATGCAGGCAGGTGTTTTAAATGTTCAAGATCACATAAAAATAATTGGCTTTTGCTTAAAAACAAAACTGTAAAATATAAATATGCTATTGGGTATCACTAAATCATAAGTTGTTATTATTGAAATAAAATTGAAGCCGCTTCAAGAGAAGGCTTACCTCCAACAGGACATGGCAGCATTTCTCCGTCGAGCCTGGCTTCTACATCTCCTCCGCTGCAGCTATCACCAGGCACCTTTCTGTACCTGCAGCATAACAGAACGGTTTATTGGTTTTATTATTCTTTGCTATGTAAACAAATGTATATATTTTTTAATTAAAATGTGCAAATATTTATGCAGTGGCTGACAGCATCTTTGTTGATAGAGCAATTTACACATTTTTTTACTTTATATATTTTCTGATTAAACCACAACACATCCTGTCTCATAAAAATGTAAATTGGAGTCTGGCATTGTAGCAGACACTAGCTTTATGCTAATGGAGCACATTATAAAAGAGTCCCAGGCTGCACATTTCTGCAGCACACCATCCCATAATAGCAGCAGCTTACCCTTTGCTGCGGCGGTAAGTGGTGCCGACAGGACAAGGGACGGGAGGAGCGTAGAGGTCACCTGAAAACTCTGGGTCAGGTACGCACACCTGCAGAGAGAGGTCTTCACTCAGCTTAAAGCCATAGTCACTGGAAAACAGAAGCAGAAAAAGATCAATTGTGAAAAGGATCAGAAAAACTGTGATTTAGACTCTGCCCTCTGGCTAATGGAGCACACATTTTAATACAGATTATTCATTATTTCCTCAGATGGGAGCTTGGGGAGGAATAAAAATGAGCAAAAGAGAGCGTAGTAAAAGAGTTTGTGTCAGTGAGCTGTCAATTCAAATTAATGTTCAACTCAACCATTTCCAGGAGCCAGAAAGTATGACTTGTGGTTTAT
>JAVQKD010237027.1:0-10022 GCA_036025635.1 Philypnodon grandiceps
AGATTCAATTATTTTACATTAAAACCACATGAAGAAAATCTGACTATATCCAACTTGACTAAACCAGGACTAAACTGTGTCTAAACCAGGATTAAACTGTTCAACTGGACAAATCTCCAACTATTTGCCTCAATCTTGATGATCTGACCCTCTCCTGGTTTTATTCCCACTCCAGCCCAGTCATTGTAAACAGCCTTTATTGAGACGTGAGTGCTTGTATAAACATAGACTGGGCTCTATTGAGGGTCTCGGGGCTGGGTCGGGACAATACAAGGGGGGCGATGGTTTCTGGATGTTCTTCGTGGACGGTGTGTACAAAATCCAATTATAAAAGCCACAGCATTAACATTCCAGCAGTCTGAGCAGGTGATGGTGCCCCCACCCTACAACCCCCCTGCTTTCAGGACCGCCAGCATGGGACAGCACCTCAACAATACCCAGTCTAGCCCTCCATTCATTGGGCCAAGTATTGAGACATTTACAGTGAGGGGTGGGTAGGGTGGGCACTTTGAGAGTCAAAAAATCATGAAGGAAATCCAACCTTTAAAACTTGGCAAATCTTTCACTATTAAACCAGGACTGAAACAGAACTAACCTGTGCCAAAACCAGGATTAATTGGTGTCTAGACCAGGTCTAAATCAAAGACTAAGCCAGGCCCAAAGTTGGACTAAACTTGGAGCAGGGGAAATTGGTGTCTGAACCATGTATAAATAAGAACTAAACTAAGTGAGGTATAAACCAGGAAATAACCAGATCTAGGCTAAAACCAGACCACACCAGGTCTAAAACTAGGGTAAAACCAAGTATAAACTGTGCTAAAACCAGGATTAATCTGTGCCTAAGCCAGATCTAAACAGAATCTTTACTGAACAAAGTCGAACTGAACAAAAATGTATTTAAGTTCAAAGTATATACTAATAATATACCCACACTTCACGAGCCCTACACCGCACCGCCAGCATGGGACAGCACCTCAACAATGCACACAGCCCTCTTCAGTCTGCCCCCTCCTCATTCAGGATCCCCCAAGTATTGACACACAAGTAGCGACACTAGCCTTTTCTTCGCGGGGGTAAGCCCAAAGTCTGGCCTGGGAGGCAGTATCAGTCAATGGGCCATTCTTCTGCACTGTGTGTCTGGGTGAGAATATGTTGATCGCTGATAACGTTGCTTTGATTGCAATAATAGAGGAAACAGTGGGGGCCTTTGTGGAGCCTGAGGTGATGTTGATGGCATACAAAACAGCTAATAAAAGTTAGTGGATTCAAATAATGCCTTGCGGTAATGAATAGCAGCAAATGTACATTGAGAAACATATGGATAATAGGCCTCAGTATTATACAAATCTGGTATTCCAACATTTCACACCGTCTCCAAGTACTATTAATCAAATAAAGCTCTGGGACTAAAGCAACAGAAACCAGGTCTAAACCCGATCTCAATCAGGGCTAAAGAATAGGGCTAAAATATATCCAGATAAAACCAGGACTAAAACAGGTCTAAACCAAGATTAAACCAGGCGAAAACAAGGGCTAGGACTAAACCAGGTCTAGGCAGGTTAAACCAAGTCTAAACTGTGCTGAAACCAGGATTACATCAAGACTAAAAATGACTCAACGGTGGTCAAGAGCAGGACTAAATCATTTTTCAACATCAACATGTGAACTTCACAAAGACTTCTGAGAACCACCAGTGGGGCCAGCACCATAGTTTGAGAACCACTGCTCCCTTAAAGACAATATAATTCTTATTTGCACTTTAGGTTATAAGTATTCTCTTTTTTAAATTTCCCTGTTCTGTCTTGAGGTTTGTATGCATTTGTTTCAATTTTTTAATTATGTTTTAACATATGGAGTGCTATAGAAATAAGCTTTGATTGATTGTTTTCCGTGCAGTGTCCGTGTTGGGAGTCATGTTGGGATGTGGTGTACGTGAGAGGGTGCATGTGACACTCTGAGGTCTGCTGTCCCGGTCTCTCGTCAGGTCCTATATATAAACATACATATGACCCGCACTCTTCCATTTCCATCATCTCAGTCTCTTCAAGAATCTGATAGTTGTAGCTTAGAGTGTGAAGGACAAGGGATCATTACATGATTTTAACATTAGACAAACAACTAAAGATGTGTCTACAAATGTTTAAAGACAATAATTTGCAAATTATTTATTAGTCATTTTAACATATCCCCAAAATATAGTAATTTAGCAAGAAATCAATCAAAAGTCCTGCCATAGGTCTTGTTGTACAAAATCTATGAATATTTATGCATTTCTATGGCAGTGGCTCAAGAGGTAGAGTAGATTAACCACTAATTGTGAAGCTGTCGGTTCGATTCCCGCGCCACTCATACTGCCGTTGTGAAATTTTATAATTATTATGACAATTAGTAATGAGACAATGAAAATGAACAAAAACTATGTCAAAATAAAACGTTTTTAAGAGAGTGTAGAGCAGAATCAGACAATTAATTCAAATCTTCTGGGAAAAAAAATCAGTTTTTATCAGCAAACCATTTTCATTATATGCAACCTAAATGATGCCAAATCCTCCTGTCTACTGTACAGTTCCCCCTCTCTAAAAACGATCATATTCTTTTTATATAATTCTCATCTTTTCAGCGTACTGCCGCCCCCCTCTGCGCTCTGATATTAGTCAAGTGTCTTGTGGCTTCCTCCAGTCTCTCCAGAAGGCCTGCTCGCTTGGTTAATTATTTTTGGATGGCAGATTAAAAAAAAGTTGATTCTTTCTTTTTTCCATTTTTATCAGCTCAGCAGCGGTTTGCCCATTCATAAAAGTTGGCACCGGTTTCACAGTGGCTGCCAGAGATCACACCCCGACCATTTTCATTTTTTTCGCCGTTGTGCATTTATTTTATTCATGTCATAGAGTTGGCAGAGGATTGTAGCGCTTTCCTGATGTCCCTGGATCCTTCAAAGCCCACCTTTTTAAAAAAAACTGCAGCTACTGTTTGTGGCTTTCCCATTGGAGTATAAGGGAAAATGACAAAATATTGGTTCACACTGGTTTGCATCAAAACCTTTTGAATTATGAATTTTAATAAAGCTAATATTAGGATGCAGGGATAAGTTAAGCCCTGTTGATTCATTCTTAGACCAAACAGTATAAGACATGCAAATGATTAAAGGGACCATATTGTACTACATTTACTGAATACATAAGACTTGGTAGCTGGTGTTTCTGCAAGCCCCTTTTCTGACCATGCCGACTTCACTACTGGATGGAAAATAAAAACAAGGCAAGGTTTATCTACGTACACAGAAAGGTGAACCCATGCGTTTTTAGTACCTGAGAAGGTTAGTCCCTCAGCATATACAGGCTTACTCATACAACTGTGAATGAAACTCCAGCTATGATTTTGACACACGTTCCTTTAAATAAAACCAATATTAGGATACAAGGACAAGTTAAGTCATGTTGACATAGTTTTGGACAGAAAGGGGAACTTATCAGACATGCACATTATTTAGACATTTGAGGAACGTTTTATGCTCTGTGCATTTGAGTAGCTAAGTTTGGACTAAATTCAAAGTTTACATGAAGAGTTAACTGAAGAGTCTTGGCTTGACGTACACTTGCCTTTACATATATTATTACATGAGAGGGAGAGTGGGGGAAGCAAATGCACTCAGCCTCCACACACTTAAGTACATTACACAGTGCATTCGAATATAGGCCCCAAAGAAACAGCAGTTTATCATCAACTACTGGAAATATGCCCATTGACAGGATCACTATATGACACACACATGCAGGCATATGGCTCCCACCCACCATTTCACCAACCATTTTACTAAATCTATCAAGTGCAGCGGCATGTATGGTAATGCCTATGCCCGCAAGCACAATACGTACATATGAGCTCATGTGTGTTCGTCCAACCACTCAAATGTACACTTAGCCTATAGATGCAAGTCCTTCGAAAGTAGGGCAGCGTGACATGATATGATATGATAGCCGTTAAAAAATGGTCTAAACCAGAACTAAACCAGGACAGAGTCAGGACAAAACTCAGATACCAATTTCTAAAGTCTAAACCAGGACTAAACCAAGCCTATACTAGGACGAAACAAGATCTAAAACCAGTCCAAAATTAGTCAATTATAACTACTCTAAGAAGTACAATTTAATCAAAAATCGTATACTATCCACATCTTCAATCAAAACCCTGAAGTTTGTCCCAACATGGCAACAACACAACCCGCTGTCTACCACATATGTTCACCCTGCTCCCATCTGAACGGAGTTAGCGGATACATACGTAGTTCTATGGATAGGACCGCAGTGGAAGGGAAGGGTCTCCTGGGGCGTCCCGCTCAGTAAGGCAGGGCCCGGGGATGGCTGCACTGCGGATTAGGGCCCCACAGTGGTCCATTGTTAATTGGGCGCCATGTGTGAAAGCTACAGAGAGATTAGTTTGTACAGCTGCTGCCATTTGTCATAACTGCCCTTAACAAGACACACATGGCAACTCGAGTTCTACAGCCAGAGGTTTTACAGAAAAATGAGGGAGAGAAAGAAAAAAAAAGTCTAATAGTGAAATAGCATCGTGTAAAGTACATGAAGATGTTACAGGAAACACTATGCCAACTCAGCTAGATAGTGGTTCACAAACTGTGGTCTGGGTACAAACTGTTGATACATGGCTCTCTCTAGTAAGTTAAGACCAGATTTAGTCCTGGTTTAGTCCTGATTGAAATCTGGTATAGACCTAGAATCTAGTTTAGTCCTAGTTTAGATCCAGTTAATTTCTTAATTAGACCTGACATGAACACATTTACACCCGGTTTGGACCTTCTGTGTCATCCCTTTTAGTGATGCATTTTTCAAAAGGCTGAAAAAAAACCCAATAAGTTACAAAAAATAATGGAACAATTATTATAATTTTGCATAAACATATACAAAAATGTCTAGTTGGTATAACAGCATTGGTGTATGAAGTAAATGAAAATGTTCCCGGGAAACACCATGCAGAAGACTCTGCTGGGATCCCATCAGAGATTATGAGTTTGAGCATTACATATTCATTTAGCCATCTGTAAGTCAGCCTGGCCCATTAACATAATATCTGCTTCAACCAATAAAATTACCAGAATACAGGCTGCAAACACTTCTAAGAAATCAACACAAAACGCCTGCGTATTACATCATAGGCCTATTAACTCAAATTAAACTAAGTCTGCATTTTATTAGGCTAACATGAATCAGACTTTACAAACTGGTGAGGCCATCTTGTTTCACCCATTTTTCATGGCTATGTACGGCTCAAAACGAGGCACGCCAAAGTTATTTTTTGGGGAAACTCTGCAGTGTAATTGTGGGTTGTAGGTCTGCGCACATGTTGGGAACCTAATTACAATCTTGACTAAATCTAAAGCAAGCTTTTAAAACACTCTCACTTTCAATTTCTGCTGCCGACACAGGCTGAAGGACTGTAGTTATTATACACTGTTCATTGGAGCTAAATGCAGGCTTTTTGAGCTCAAGTGCAGGTGAGCAAGCATGGTTAAAATACAGTAGAGGTCAAATATCTTTAGTAGCAATGCTTATAAAAATGCCAACACAGATCCTACCATTTGACCATAATCTTGGTTGCTATTTAGTAATTATCTTTTTTTTTTGGTTTAGCCGCAAACCTGATCTCAACAACACATTAGCATGATGAGACAGAAAGATGTGGGCAACCTACAACCACTGATAAAGTAATGGGAAGAACCTACCTGTCGCCCAAAAAGGCTGAGTTTTGAAGGCAAAGTGTGGACTGGATTTCAATGATCCTGAACACTGAACGCTCACTTTATGTTTTGAAAACTAAGCCATTTTATCAAACAGCATATCTCCAAACCTGCCTAAAACATTTGCACAGTACTGTATTTCTCCTTCTACTAGAGTATTTGCATAGTAGGGCAATGAGAAACCGTTTTCGGGGAGTCCATGCAGCGAACATACCAGCTGGAGCCTTTTGCCTGCCCAGAGAAAGAGGGCCAATTTAAGAAGAATTCGAGCTATCTGGAGCCAGATCATATAGGCTTTCAGTGGGCACCATGGTAACAGGCCCTGCTCCTGCCCAGTAAAAATAAGGGGCTTCATTAACTATGCTGTTAATGCTGCAGCAGGCTTTAATCAATCCAAACAAGAGCCGGCCTAGCATGTCCACACACATAGGTCCAAGCATTTAATCATTTATAACAATACTGAGTCAGCGATCTAAGAGATTACTCCAAAAACATAATTTTCGATTCATTTTGGCACAACTCAAGACATTGGGCAAGCTATACTAATCCAATACTGTATTAGCTAAGCCACCCTATCTATATTTTGGACATTAAAATCATGTTTGTAAAAATATTCTGATGATAGATTAATGCTTTCACTATGTAAGTTAGTAGACCATTTTCTTCTTCATTTCTTCTATACATTGCTACTGATAAAAGTTAGCTAACAAATAACACTTATCTAAAAGATGCCTAAACAAAAAATTAAAAAGCTAAATGCTAATACATACAAGCTAAATACTAATACATACAAGCTAAATGCTAATACATACAAGCTAAATGCTAACTAAAACACCATTGTTCTTAATCATTGCTTTAGTTGATTTCTGAAAAACTACATTGTGAACTATGACAGACACTTCATTTTACGTTCAGCTGAGAAAAGGCCAGTTTTATTGTTTTTAATGTCTTTAGCACAAACAAGCGATCACTCCTATTGTTCTATCTTTGATATACAGCATCTATGTCTTCCAAAAATTGGCATCATTTCCAGTGAACCTGCCATATGTGAGGGAGGAGCTGAATGCGCTTTGGCTATCGTTGACAACTCAATGGGGCGCAGACGAACCCTTCCCAAAACGGGGCCATTCCCATACCCCAGACACCATATCCCCGCTTTGACCCTTTGCACCGGGCGCTAAAAAGAAAATGCCCTAGGGATTCACCACATCTACCCCCTCTTCCCAAACAGCAACATGCCCACCCAAAGTTACATTTCACAAGTTTTTTTTTCTCTGCAGGTCTTGTCGGGCTGTCACCGTGATGGGGCATACTGTACAGCCAAACAAAAGAAGAGACAACCATCACTCTAGGCTACTGATCGCCGCTGTCTGGCTTGAAAAGACTTTGATGGGGCAAAGCAGGATGGGGTGGAGGGGTGAATGAAGGGGGTGGGGGGGCAAACAGAGAAGTTAGTGTCTCCGGGGCAACCAAAGTGATTGTCTGTCCCTGCCTAAAAGTTCCCCGTCGCACCCCTACTATACCCACCACTACGGCTTTTTATTTTTGTTCTTTCTTTCATCGGTTGTTCACAAGGCCCCTTCCTGGGTTAAGAGGACTGGCTTTTTGGGGGAAAGAAAAAGTCTGGTACTTGAGGCGAGCTTTTCTTCGAGCTGACTAGAGAAAATAAAAGGTCAAAAAACAACTTTACATTAACTTCCTTTTCTAACATTCACTACAGATGGGTTCAGCCACCTGGCCCAAAGAACATAATTAGCAATCTATCCAGACACAGTCTGGTATTAAACATCATGAATTCAATTCTGGTTTAGGTCTGGTATATTTCTGATTTAGACTAAACCTGGTTAGTCCTTGTTGAAGTGGTTCTAAAACTGTGTTATACAGGTCCCAATAGCGGTACGGGGGATCTTATTCTTAGCAGTCTCGTTTTTGTTAACTTTCAAGCCAGTTTTGTTCTTGTGTTTCAGGCAGGTTTTAGGTTTAGTCCTAATTTGAGTCCTGATTTAGACCTGGTTTAGTCCTGGTTTGATCTGGATTGAGTCATGACTTAGACCTGGTTTTAGCCCTGGTTAAATCCTGACTTAGACTTACCACCTGGCCCAAAGAACATCACTAGTATTCACACTCTTTCCTGTCCCATATAAAAAACTGCCTACCCAAAAAGCAAAGATGCAATGGTTAGAGGAGCTTTTGTGAGAACAGGACAGTGAGGTACAGTGTAGTCCCTGGCTGGGATGGGATAGGGGGTGAATGTACTCATTTGTCTTCATTTGGTCTGACCAGAAGACAGAGTGGGGGCGGGGGAAGCCATCCAGGAGAAGTGGGAGGTGCCGGTGCTCCAGTCAAGTGGCCTCAGGGGGATTTGAAATGCTTTCGGGGGTCCTCTCCAAAAGCCTGGGAAAGTGTGGTGAAGTCGAGATCTTAACCATGGATGGACAGTAAGGGCATAAAACGATTGCAACCCTTCATTCAATGGGTTAACTCTAAATTGGAAGTCAAACCAGACAGAAATCCCCCTGAAAATAAAGGGCCAATATATTATGACATTTTGAGGCACTTCTAGATTAGCATTGAATTTTTATGACACTTAAAAATGATGAAAAATGTCATATGTTTGGGAGCTGTTGCTTTCTATCAGATTGGTGAATGTTATTTAAGGCCCTCTCTCCCCCTACTGGCCACTCCCCCTTTACTACTACAGCCAATGCAAACAAACAGTAGCAAATTGGGAATAAGAATAGTGAAACAAAGTCTTTTCAGCTCCAGAAAATGCCAGTGCCTCATCATACAGGATTACTCAAAACATGCGTGAATGAAACAAAACTGCTGAGGAAAACATAACGAAAAGCTCAGAAAAGTCAAGTTAGCATAATAGGGCCCCTTTAATGTCCGAAGTAAAATCCCGGAAGATACAATAGTGCACATTAAAAAGGCATCGAACATTTGCCGCCGCCGGTGCCCTCTGCGTTGAGTTGCCTTGTTTCCATGGAGATTTATGTACACATGGCACACAAAAGAGGGGCTAAGGAGGTAACACGGCCTGTTTAAGCCTCGAGGTATTTGCCGGAGCTAAACCCCGCTGCTTCTAACACAAGATCCCATACAGAGCCAGGCAACTGCACTCAGGTTAGGACATTTGAGAAAGAGCAAAGAGGGGGAAAAAAGAACAGGAAAGTCAAATGAAGATACAAAATGGTGAAGAATAAATTCAAAGGACTAAATCATGGCTTAAACAGGAGTAAACCAGGCATAAACCAGGGCTAAAACAGGGCTAAACCAGGGCTAAACCAGGGCAAAATCAGGGCAAAATCAGGGCTAAACCAGGGCTAAACCAGGGCAAAACCAGGGCAAAACCAGGGCTAAATCAGGTCTAAACCAGGGCTAAAACCAAGACTAAGCAAAGACTAAACTTTTTGAGTTTGAGTAAATCCACTTTAAAAACATTATACATTTAGACCTAGTTTAGTCCTTGTTTGTCCTGGTTTGGCCCTTGTTTTAATCCTGGCTTAGTCCTGATTGAAGCTGGTGTAGTCCTTGTATATTCCCATTTTTGTTAAGTTCCTTTTAGACCAATAAAACAATGCTTGGAAAGCCAAATATTTTCTGAGGCCAGAGAAGTCAGATGAAGCTACAAACGGTCAAGAACATACCAAAAAAAGACATGAGGACGGATCATGAAAAAGATCTAAAAAAAAAAAAAAAGCATGGAACACACAAAACAAAGAAACTGTGAAGAAGCCTCGAGAAACATAAATAGCTTGCGGCCGGTTAAGAGAAAAAGGGAATCGGGAAGACATTTAGTGGGAAGCGGAAATCGATAAGGCGAAGCGGTGTAGCTGGGAGGGAGTTGTAAGTGGATTAGATTGAGAGAATGTGTTCGATAGGTTATGGCTCTGGGAGAGAGGTAGCCAGACACCGCAGGCTCTATTGCATACTAATAAGGACGTCAGGATGGAAGCTAAGAACAAGAGTTGGATAGTTCAATCTGAAGAGGCTTTCTATATGGCCCATAGAGTCATCTTTTAAGGTTTTTGGATGTTTTGTAGTTTGGTTTGCTGCAATAAAAAATAGGAAATGAATATATTCTTTCCGAAAAGGATAACAAATTGATTATCAAGTTATGTAATCGAATTAGAAAAAAAAAGGAACAGCTTTGAGGGTAAGTATGTATTAAAAAATATTAAACCAAGGCTAAACCAGGACTAAACCAAGACCAAAGAACCAGAATTTAACCAACTAAACAACTAACTAAACCAATGTGTAAACC
>JAVQKD010237538.1:0-12242 GCA_036025635.1 Philypnodon grandiceps
TCTCACACCTGCAGGAAGCAGTCATAACAATTTTAGTCATTTGTATGTACAAGATGGCACAGACATTGTTATACCAAAATGAATGATATCTTAGCTAACTGCTAAATAAGACAAGTTTAACTGCTCTGATTGATTCATTAATTTACATTGAGAGTTTCATCTGCTTCCATTGGTCTGGTCTGATGCGGTTGACCTTGTACTGCAGCTGGATGGATTCCTGTCATATTTGTGACTTTACACACCCACTAAAACCCACCACATATGATATGTTAGTAGCAGTACCACAATAGTAATGGTCATAGATGCCATCTCTTGTCCGACCACTCAACCCGCTCAGTCTTCCTGGATTTTGCCACGTTTCGACTTACCATGAGCTGATTATAAGGAGGATTACTCACTTTCAGCTGTAGCAGTTACAAAATCCCTGGCTAGAAACAAGAGGTTTTTTCAGAGTGTGAGTGACTATACTTATCTTGTTGGCTAAAGAAGATAGACAGTCTCTGAACTGTGGATCCACTTCACTGTGATGTGGAAACAAGAGCTGGAAGGTTAGCTGGCACCAGTTCCACTTTCAAACTACCCATGGTCTTACCAGTGTTAAGGGTGACATGGTCTTTTTCAATGAATCCTCACTTCTCTCTATCAGAATACTGTTGGCACACTATGTAAGACTAAAGAACAAGACAGTCAGAAACATGGCCACAGCACAGACCAGCTTTGTACTGATCCAGCGGCTCCTGACAGAGAAAGATTGTGACTACACTGTGACTATAGGGCGCATTAGCTTTTGATTACTTTTGAAATTACTTTATGGTGGTCAAATCTTTGTATAAAGTAGTGATTATGAGCTAAATGAATGAGCCTAGTACTTTATACATACTTAAAATAAAATCATAAATAGATTTTTTTATTGACGCTCAAAGACCCTTTACAATTAACTAAATTGATTATTCACTCCACAGTCGCCCCTCCAAGCCACCACCAATGACATAACAACAGTATGCACAGGTTGGCACTTGATTTGAACCGCCACCCCTCAATTTGTAAAATGGCTGCTTAACCACTGAGCTACTGCCACCCATATGTCCTAAAAATATAAATAATTTTAGCTGCAAAAAATACCTCTTTTCATTTTATTCCAGGCTGCAATCATTGTTGAATTTGCACAGTCACAACTGGAGTGATGTAAGTTTCTGCACGTGGCAACAAGAAGCAGCTGTATCAAAGCAGGCTGTGATTTGCCCCTGGGTCAGACATTGGGCATGGCTTATCCATATTACACCTATATTACCCATAACAATACTGTAAATAGAATCAACATTTTCAATTTGGTTCAATTTACAGGCAGTGATTCTGAATGGAAATCTGATCCAAGAGTGTCTCTGTAGCCTACAGTATGGTCAATGAGGTTAGCCACAGCCAGCATAATCATTTCAGTAACAGTGATGCAGTTTGTCACGTTTCATATTTTGAATGAACCACTTTAGTTCAAATGTTGGCTAAATGTATTTGGGTTACTTATCAAAAATGTTTTCCGCAGGCATTCCTCATGATCAGACAAAAGCACTGGCATGTTCCAGGCTGTTCGCAACAGGGAGCTTTGCATAAGCCTACTCTGTTAATACTAGAAACTTTACCTGTGCTGGTGTAAGTAGCAGATACAGCGCCACCACTGTCTCGATGAGCAAACCCGCTTTCATTTCGCGCGCTCTCTCAAAATAGATGTAAATGGTGAATGTATTCAGCAAAGTTCAGCAAAAGTTCTCAGCAAAGACAAAGATGCTGTTCGGTAAATTCCAAGTGATCCGGGTTTAGTCATATAGCTCTGTAGCCGTGCGTAACTTGATGAAGTAGAGTGTAATTACTAATGAATAGAGCCTGAGCCTGAGCAATGCGCGTGAAGACTCCAGTGAAAGTTCAGCTTAGACCAAAGCTCCGACCTCTGTAAGCTTAAACTGTGATAAGTACATTCAGAAAACTTCAAAATAAAACACATTTTGGTCCAAAGTGTTTAAGTCCTGGTCCTGGTTCGGTCCAAAATCATTGAAACTGTCGGTGTAAACTCCGGGCTGAAGTCTGGCACACTTGTCTGTAATTGTCCCGCAGCACCTTTTCAGGGGCAGCCGCTCAGCCCCTCCCCTTCCCTGTCCTCCTCGTGAGCGCACTGATGAGATGGGCTCTTTAGTCTTCAGGGAATTTATGCGATGTTGTAAATAGTTATCACTGCGGGCCACGCTTTATTTATGATCAGTAGATTATACATTAGATGTGATTTATAAACATACATGATGAGTAAGTACCCGGGCACTCGTCCAGAGAAATGTAGAGTAAACGTTTAGAGCCCTTCTTGACTGTGACATGTCCTGACTGCTGCAGGCTCAGGTTAACCCGAAGAGGACTTGACTATTTAGTCAGACAGGAGATTCCTCTAGTGTTGACACAGTTAATCTTGTGGTGTGTTTGCAGAAACCAGAACCAAAGGATTTTTGTGGTTTCCACACATTCCTCCAGCAGCCCACTGCCCGCTGCTATTGTGCAGAGCACACTCAGGAGTAGACCTCTCACACACTTCAGCTGAGTATGGCATCCCCCATAGCACCTAACCTGGACACAGCACCATTCAGATCTGAACACAGAGATCATCATCATTTCAATTGGTTTCATGCAAAAAATACTTTTTTCATCTTCAACCTACACATTGTAGATCGTATTTGAGATAACTTGAATTGTATCAATGTAAAATAGTTATACATAATTTAATCCATAGTTCAACGGAGACAATGAAAGATTTTTCTTGTAAATGATTTCTGCACAATCTCTCTGGGCCCTCCCTCGCATCGCACGTCTGTGACACCTGTCTCAATGTCAGCCCTGCGACTAACTGGCCATTATCCAGGATGTACCCAGCCTAAGGCCCATAGTTACTGGGATAAGCTCCAGTCACCCACAACGCCTAATGAGAAAAAGTGGTTGAAAAAAAAAATACAGCAGCTCAAATGTGAAATATTCCATGTGAGTTGGATGCACATCATTTAGTTTTACTGAAGTAAACTGAGACAATGGAAGCTTTTCGGTGTGAATGATCACTATACAATTTGTAGAAGTAGAGCAACGTTTGACTTTTTTTAGTGTAGATTAAATATGTCTCTTTTGTGTTGCACAGTGGCAGACTGTTACTGCTGCTGCACCATCTGTTCAGTGATACGGGCCTATCTCAGTTTAGATCTGTGTTTGAGGGGCACCAGCTGAGAGGAACTAATGAGATCACTTAAATAGTTTGCTCCATAAATGCACACTGACAAGACAAGCATACAGGCTGTGGTCAGAGCATCTGTGTTAAAATGCCCTCTACATTATAGGCTCTACAGATCTTCTGGAAAAACTGTGCCCAGCAAGAAGAAAAAATTGTAAGTGTATTTGTGTGCTCAATCACATGAGATGTGTAGATACAGCCCGTACATATATGTACTGTATGTATACAGTGTGGAGAGTATGAGGCAGTGCCATTAAAGGCCATTTCCCTTTTTGTGAGGCCCCCTCTTTTCGTCCAAAATGATCACATACATGTAAACAGATGACCAGCCCTAATCATGATAGAATATAACCAACATAAACCTGGGACTCTTCATACATGTGTGGGACACAAATGAAGGATGAGGACAGCAGCACATCTCAAACAAATACTTCATTAATAAAATAAGGCTGAATGCTCATAATCTTCAGGTTTCAGGTTTGTGAGTTTGCACTCAAGTGGTAGTTAAAGCTTCATCATATATATCTATTTATCAGGGTTGGGGGCCAGCACAAAGAGTACACCGAGTTGTGACGTCTAGTAGCTGATTTCTATTGTACTGCACTGAAAAAAGTGCAGTCTACACAATCTATGTGTGGATTGAAGATGATAGAAGTCTTTTTTTATGCAATAAGCTAATGGACAAACCTTCAAATGTGAAATAGTCCATGTGAGACTGAGACAATGAAAGATTTTTCGTGTAAATGATCACTGTAGAACTTTTTCAGTGTGTAATTACTTTTGATGACATTTGCAAATTGTTGTATTTTGATGTATTTACATTTTACATCCTAACTGGACACCTGGACACTGGACCCAAACAGGACATGACCATATTGTTTTACTCATTCTACTTCCTGTCATTAGTAGTTATGTCTAACAATGAATCCACTATATTGTTGACAGGAAAACTATTTACCTCAGGAAGTGCTTCGGCCACATGTAAAAAGCAGCTTATTGTTGCTTAACGTGATTAGCATTATATCACAACATGCTCTTTCATTTCAAACATGGAAAATCCTGTTTACTCTTCCATCATGTGTGTCATAGTTTTGTCTGCGACACATTTTTTGTTTTATGGATTCAAGGCTGTCAGGTGTCATCCTGTTTTCAGTGGCGCTCAGTTTCAGGAAACCAGTCCCAGTTTTGACAGAAATAGGAAGTTATTGTTTTGTTAGTAATGAAATCTAGGTAGGACTAACACTACACAGCTGGGTCTGCATCATCACAAAGCCAGCTGTCTTGTTTGTACAGCAGGATATACTTGTTTGTTTCATTCAGGTAACCTATGCAACAATATTGCTTAAATAATATATATACAATGGGAAATAAAATATTGTCAGGTCAGATAGCTTGAGTAGAATTTTTGACTTTTAGGATTTCATGTCACAACAAGGCTATTATTCCAGAGTCACTTTTTTTGGGACTCACAAGAGAAACTTCATGTCTGAGGTTTTCCCCCTGGGATTATAACCCTGGGGAATTGTAGTAAGTAGTAAGCAGTCTCTTTTTAAGATCACCATATAATATTCAAGAAGAACATTTACTTGCATTATTAACACAAATAACTTGTAGTTCTGTGGTGCAGCCTGTGTGTGCTCAGAGAAACCTCACTAACTCTAAAGGAAAGTTGCAGTGTTTGTCTTGGGTAAAGTTTCATCACCTACAAGCATCATGTCCACATAGGGGACATGAGCCTGCGGTGGGTGAAACAGAGAGGCAAAAACAACAAAGAGTAAGTTATTGCAGTGGCTGGTAGTGTGGCTGTAGGCTTTATAAATGAAGAGTGAACAGTGTGAAGCGTGCAGATGTGGTTCTGCATTGACTGAGCAGGTTGTAACTCAGGTCAGTGCTGATATGTTAAACTCTATTAAGTGGCTCCACATATGGTACACATTCAGGGTCTGTGGCTTTACTCTGTTGGTGGTACCTTTGACTTCAGCCATTAAAGAGATAAATGACATGAGGATATGTGTTTAATGTTCAAAATGCCCTACTTAAATAATAATGTTTGATGTAAATATAAAGGCCTGCAGCAGGTGTGCATCTGTTCACCTCAGGCCGCTCTGTAAACATACCTCTTTGGATTATTCAACCTCTGACATGTTATTAAAAGAGCTAAAGAGGTCTCGGGCTAATGGAATAAACCCTTTAATAGGCAATGCTGCAGCGAGATTGAAAGGCCCACAGATGAGATTTATTCCTAGAAGTGGGAGACACTTAAGTAAACATGAATTCAAACAGGCGGCCTGATTTACCAGACTGCAATTTCACTTGAGTGCCTCTGTTTATTATTTCAGGGTATGTGGTGTTTTTTAAAGAAACCTCAAATGAGTTTATCGCCCCCCGAGGGCAGTGTGGGGGAGTTTCAAAAGGTTGCTTTAGAAAACGCTCATCAGAAAGCATGGGTAACATTAATATAATTAGTGAAATGACATTAGGCTAAAAGTGTATGTGAGAAATTCTAGGTTCTATGGAGCACAGGCAGCTCACATCTTTAAACCAAAACACTATAGAGTTAACTCTAACGGGGGGCGCGGCAGTGGCGCAGTGGGAGTTACCAGGGTATCCGGTTCGAATACTGTCGTTGTGTCCCTGGGCAAGACACTTAACTCACATTGACTATGAATGAATGTGGTTGTGTGATTGGTGTGCGGTGGTGGTCGGAGGGGCCCTAGACGCTGACACAGGCAGCCACTGTCAGTGTGCCCCAGGGCAGTTATGGCTACATAAGTAGCTTACCACCACCGGGTGTGACTGAGGAGTGAATGAATAATGTAATTGTAAAGTGTCTTCGAGTCTTGAGAAAAGCCCTATATAAAACCGATGCATTAAGTCAAATTTAGCGGGTAGGTCACGTAAGATACGGGCTTGAATATTCCTGACAAAAGCAGCTGTGAAAATGATGTACTGTATATACATTGGCAATATTGTTCACTGTTGATTGGTGGAGATGGCTGTCAAAATGATCCTTCTGCAGTCTTACATTCGGCTGTTTGAAATCGTACTGTAAATTGAAATATTGTTCTGCCATTTTACCCCAACTGTCAGCAAAAAATTTATGACAAAGCCAAACGAAAACACCTTTATTCATTTTAGCTGCATTCTTGATGAGTTTTGCAGGACTGTGGTAACAAAAATCACCCCGTCACCATGGAGCCCGGAAAGGAAAAGTACAGAAGTCGGCCGTGGCCTGAGCAAGTGTTAGGTGAAGTTCATGTGTGTAAGTGTTTAGACAAACTGCAGCCGAGCCAAATTGTTCACAAAGATTTATTTACGTGGAGAGGCTCTAGCTTGTAGTACACGGGACGAGGAAATGGGAGCAGAGCTAAACAAGGGTGATAGTGGGTGAGGGTCAAAGGGCCATGGAAAGTTATTACGAACAGATAATAAATAAAAAAAAAGTCAAATGATGGGAAAGTATCATTTATATCATGGTTTCGCTTGGTGACTTCTGGGCACTGGTTTGAGTCAGTCATGTTTATTTGCTGTCACACTGTGATTAGGTGTGTGCTCTTGATGTGATGCAGTGGTGACTAAGTCCAGATGACACACTGCCCAGGGGGGACCAATGAGGACCACCAAGAAGGCTAACGAAACTGGCCATTGGCATCCATTTATTCTGCAGCATGTATTAGCTAGACAGAGTAATACAATATACCCTTTGTATTTGCTTAATGTAGTTGCTTAGTTTAATTTCCCCAACAAGTAAACTCGAAAATAAACATGCAAGTACCAGGATGGTGAGGCTGGGGTTGTGAGAACGGAGGCGCCTCATTGGTCCGTAATCCGAGCCATTATACAGTTCTGTTCATTTAAGCAGGTACACACAGAAACTAATCTTTATCAGTTCAAATGCGGTTAATGCGCTTGTATGATATATTAGCTTTATATTTCATATTCAAATTAATCTGATGACTGACACTAAAAGCTTTTGCATTAAACAAGTGTGAGCCTCCATTTCCTAGCAGCCCTATCCTACTCTCCTCCATCAAAACCAGAACCATCTCACTCTCATCCATTAACACATCTACTTCACCACCACCACCACCACCTCAGTAGCAGAACCACATCAATCTCCTCCATCACAACCCCAGCAGCAGAATAATCTTTATCTTTTTTCGTCGCATTTCCATCTCAGCAGCAGAACCATCTGACTCACTCTCTGGTCTATTCCATCACCACCCCAGCAAGAGAACCATCATTCACCTCAATCAACCATCTCTTTTTCCACCATCACCAACGCAGACATTTATCAACACCAACTAGGCCTCCAAAAATGCTTCTGTTTTGACAAGTACTTTTATCTTCTACTTTATTGACTTGAAAAATGATGTCTGGCTCTTCAAAGCTAGATGTCAGAGGTGCCATGATAAGCTCTGAAAGAAGAATAAAGTGCAGCGGAATGAATGCAGAGCACCGACAGCCCAAACCGTGAACCAGTGAAAATACGCAGCGCTAATCAAGAGAAAATAAACAGCAGCACCCTCGGGCATCGTTGTAACAAGAGAAACTACTGCAGCATGGCGCAGCCAGGAAGCCTCACGTCTCCCATAAGACTCTCTGAGCCACAAGGCACAAAATGTATTATGTGCTTTTGTCCTTTGCTTCTTCCTTACAGAATGTTGGATACAATTTCTATAGATTTTGACCTCCTCTCAGCAATTATTTGATATTTTAGAGGGATTGATTGGTTTGTTTCCCTGTGAGCAAGACAACCAAAAAAGAAATTGACATATATTATTTTTTACGATCAATGCGGCCAAAGAGAAGACTAGTCTACTAGTCTTCTCTTTGTGCAAGTATATCAAGCCCTAATGATCGGACAGCTGTGTATATTCAATAGTTATCATTGTAAGATAATGTGAATACTTCTTGTTATACTATAAATGTATCATTTTCATGATGGTTATCTGCAGATACACAAACATATTAACTAGGTCATTCAGAAATGTATCCTAAATCTTTTGATGTGTTCAAATGTTCAAAGAGCACAGAGCAGTGGGACACATCATAACTTGATTATTTCACCCAAAAATCTTTATAGCTTGTATGTTTCTACAGCAGTGTTGTTGAAGAGGGTACCACTTGTTTCTGTGGTGAAGGGGTTTCCCTGTATTAGCTCCAACCAGGCCCGAGGGAGCCAGTTACACATGAGAACCTCGGAGGAGCCAGAACGTTGTGTCTGCGGGACTCCATCCTAATCTGGAGGATCGGGGGAATTTTCCCATCGCCATGAGAAGCAGATGTCAACAGGCTGCTCTAACCTGGTCCCGAGCCCCATGGGGACAGGGGAGGAACATGAGCACCATGGGAAGGGGTCTGTCCCTCCGTTGGGTCACATGACGCAGGAGTCTACTGCTTTAGGTACAGAGCCGTGAGCACATGGAGTCCGTCCAAGAGCTATCCACTTTCTCATGGAAAAACTCAAACAGGACAATCTGATAAACACGTCATCATTCACTCTGAGATGGACAAGCTGTGGAGGAGCACTTCATTACACAGAAAATCTTCAGAGGAGTTTAAAACATGGAGAGGTTTGTTTATCAACCCTGAGCAACTCTATAACATTAGGTGTAGTCCATAACTGTCCTAATATTAATTATCTGTTGTCATAGTAACTTACTCCTCTCGTTCTTTACCCTGAATTGCCACAGTTAAATGTATTCATAGACACTAGGGTGAGGATGTAAAGAAACCACCCAAATACTATGGCTATATGCTAAATTTTGATTGTGGTTCCCAAAAGTTAATAAGTTATCTATGTTATGTTCCATAGCAAATCTGAATGCACCTGCAGCTCTTCTTGCCTGAGTCTGGAGCTTCTTCCCTGACGTGCATGCTTTGACTAACAGCGTAAACAGACAGAGATGAAGTGAGGGCCTGTCCAGTGCTGTTTGGTGTTGGTTTGTAAACACATCAGTAAGAGGAGGAACAGGAGCTCCCTGAAGAGACATGCACACTGTCCCGGGGCAGGAGTGTCCAGGAAACAGATACAAGGCTCACACGAGTGCCTGCTAAATGTCCAGACCATAGCATTAACCAAGATAAGGATTTGGTATGAGAGTGTTTAGTTAACCATGCTAGTTAAGTTTTCCCGTGAATGCTGATAAAGACAACATTAAGTATTACTGGTCAGTTCTTTAGTTAAGTATTATGTCACTCAATATGTGCTTAGTGGCAAAATCCAGGTGCTAATGTTCTCAACCCACTCACTGTCATTACACAAATGTTTTTCTCTTTGCATTTGTGTCATCCTGAAGTGACCTGGAAGATTGTAAGATCTAGATATAATAAATGGTTTAGGCTGTATGCATCATATGATATTTTTAAATCAACAAAATCTTCCCAATAATATCAGTGTACGTTACAGAGCAGCCAGAGGCACATAGCCCCCACAGTGTCAGAGCTGAGGTTTATAGAGAGATTAGTGAATTTGACAGTGTTAATAAGGCTATGTTTACATTCTGTGGCTCAGCGTTTCAGCAGTCCTGAGTGACCTGAGATTAAAAAGATTCTTGTTTAGCTCAAGGCACATACACACAGAAATACACACCTACACACACTTACACTCTCGCGCACATATATATCAAGAACTACTGCTAATATGTGGCTGAGACTAAAGGCAGTGCTCAGGAAGTCAAAGCCCTCTGATATCAGCAGGCTACCTGCATTGGTATGTATCTGAATTATAAAGCAAACAGTAGCCTACAAATTCCACAAATCTGCTGACAGACCAGTACACACAGAAACACATTTCATTGAAAGTAAAAATGTATGTGAGCCGAAAAAAGCACATACTGTATCCATAATCCTTACATATCTCAGCGCTCAATGTTGTTGTGTCAAAGGGCTAATAATGTAATTATTGGTTTCCAGATCAAGTGCAGGGCTCTACAACTGATCTGTATTCTTCAGACATGTACAAAGCAAAGCACTTAGCACTAACTCATCTATCATTCTGAAGTGAACATATTACACTCTAATTGTGGACACACCAAATGGTTGTATAGAAGCAGCACAAGGTCATACGCAATCAGAACAACTTGCAATCACAATTGTGGAGGCAAAAAAGTTTTGCTTAACTGATATCCTACAGGCCTCAGAAAACAATAATACATGTGAATACAGGGACTAAAATGGGTATTATGTCCATGACCATAGTGCAAGCTCTGACGAGGACTAAAGATCATTTCCTTGTGTTGTGGTGTGGTCACACTGACATCAAGAAGTCCTATCAAACTAAATCTTATTGTATCTGTTGCACAGAAAATGAGTAGAGCCATAAAGATTTTTTTTATTGGAATTAAAGCCCTCCGGATGGTGCAGACACAGGTTGTTCCTGTACAGACTGCTTCTTCCCGTTGAGAGAACAAAAGGTTTCTGGCTTCATTCTTTCATGACGTGGTGATCTTCAGCTCACAGATTTCAGGTTAGAGAAGGAGGCAACAATCCCCTGCCCACCGCAGGCTCCCACAGGACAGATAAACAAATGACTCCTGGCGTGTGTTACCCTGATGTGATGCCAGTAATCACACACAGTATTAGGTGCCCTCCTCGCGCTGTCTCCCGGGGCTGCTCTTATCAATGTACAAAGGTCACTGGAGGAAATGCCTTCTTAGCATGCAGGCTCTGGACATTGTGACCACTGCTGAGTTGTGGTTTTAGGATGGTCTTGAATGGGATCTGTGTGGGTTTGCTGGTCTAGGATCAGATAACAAACATTAGATAGAGACTGGGGATGGAGCATGGGAAATGTACTCATGAATCCACAGACCTTTTAACTCCAGGGCCGGAAACGCAAATCTGCAGATATCGCACAGCTGGGAACATTACAGACTATTGCATGGGAAGAAGTACCCGTCAAATATGGATTGAAATGGGATTGAAAGTCAGATATCATGAAAGGGTTAATATAATGATTCACGCAGTGATCGGAATAAAAGATTCAGAGCAATTGATCCGAGAGAATTGATGATTTCATAGTGTGTACTGGCCATATGCATCCGAAAATAGAACATCCTTATTCTTAGACAGAAAATTGGTTTGATGTTGTCTGGTATAAGACACAGATGTGATGTAACCAGGTCAAAATGAGGATAAAAAAGATGAAAAAAGTCAATTCCATGGAGCAGTCAAACCATGTCACCTTTGAAAGAATTTCTATATTAAAAATGTCAACTATGCGAATCCATCCTGAAGGCTTTCTCTTGGTGGCTCAATGGAGTGAGCATTTACACCTGAACTAGAAGATTCCCCCAGGTTTAAGTCAGATGGGCATGTCCTGACAGGTTGCCGCAGTCGGCAGCATTGGAAGGAGTAAAATGCAATTCAATGAATTTCCCTACATGAATAAACCAGTCTAGCATTGTTAAATATTAGTTTCTTACCATTCATTTCAATAGTCTTTTGGAGAGTGTGAAAAGAAATGATATATCTAGCTATAGTAGTAAAGGTTTTGTCTATTGATTTTTGTCTTGTGGGGGCTCTGAACAGACCTGTAGATGTGAGGGGTGTGAGCAAACATTCATTTGATGACTGATTAATATTCACACTGTGCACAAAGTAATTCTGAGGTCATGCTTTAGTCGGAATGTTTATGTCACTGTCAACAACTCCACAATATTAAAATCACACTATCCAAATCCTCCACAATCACAAATTCCATTGGCTCACCTTCAAGGTCTTTATTCATCCTTTTCTGCTTAGGGCTGACTGAAGCCTATTCCAGCAACTATGGGCCTCAGGTAGGTATAGGCCAAATATTCACATGTCAAAACTAGAGGTTATTTACATCGACTAATTCTTCTACAACATGCATGTCTTTGGATGTTGGGAGGAAGCCAATGTACTCAAGAGAACTGTAATTGTTTTACATTTTAAATAGCTCTATTAATACTAGCCACTACACTGACGATATGCCTATTTCCCATGCCTTGAAGCCTAACGC
>JAVQKD010238655.1:0-10378 GCA_036025635.1 Philypnodon grandiceps
ATTAATGTCAAGGTCTTTGATATCTACATATTTGGTCTTTATCTTGTCACAGTAATTGTTTATGAGTATTAGCTAATATGGCCCTCTATAGTTCACACAGGTTTGTTGGACTGAGTGGACAATAGGCAAAATTATGAAAATAAACTAAGGTAAAAGATAAGAAGACAAGAAATAATAAAGCTAAAAGGTGTGAGTAAAATCAAATGCAATCACTTAGTGCCTTTTTATATGCAGATGAGACCATGTAGTTCACTTATAGGCCTACACCAAACAGCAGCATGAGACAAGAGACATATCACACACAGTGGAAAACCCGGCCTGTCTGAAGTGAAAGAGTTGGACTGGAATTATTTAAACTGTCCGAGCCCAAGATGATTGGCCACCAAACGCATGTACTGGCCTACTGCCACATTCACACAGAAAACATTACTATGCAATTGTGTACAGTCAGGGGGAATTAAAACAGCTGAGCAATATGAAGTATACACTTGGTTGTTATTTACTATAGAGTTGAAGAATAACGTCCTGTTGATTTCTCTGGTTTCTTAGGTAAAGAGCACAACTTCAACACCTACAATGACACCACCTCTAGCTCCCTGGGCGTCCCCTACGACTACGGCTCCATGATGCATTACAGTAAGACCGCCTTCCGCAACGGTACTGAGCCCACCATCATCACCAAAATCCCAGCCTTCAGTGACGTCATCGGCCAACGTATGGAGTTCAGTGACAGTGACCTGCTCAAACTCAGCCGTCTCTATAACTGCAGTAAGTCAGATATATTGTCTCCACAACAAACAGAGGGTTATTAAACTGGTTTACAGCGGTCTAAAGTCTAATAATACTGCTGTGTATATGAAAACAGCCAAGGCGTCAACGTTCCTGGACTCGTGTGACTTTGAACGTGAGAATATCTGTGGGATGATCCAGGGTCCAGGAGATAAAGCTGACTGGGACAGGGTCTCTTCTGCACCAGGAGGACCCAGCACTGATTACTCCAATATGGGCAAATGTACAGGCAAGTATTTCCCTCAAACACCTACCACAACATCATTATGACATTATATTGAGGGTCGAAGTAAAACAAGAAAATATAAAAGATTAGGTCATTGTAAGCAATGAAAAAGTTGCTAATGTTTTAAATTTAATCCTGGTGTTTAGGTTCCGGATATTTCATGCATTTTAACATGAGCGGAGTCAACATTGGTGATACAGCCACACTTGAAAGCAGGCTTCTTTATCCAAACAGAGGTTACCAATGCCTTCAGTTCTTCTACTACAATAGCGCCGGGGCCAAGGACACACTCAAGATCTACATCAGAGAATATGACAAAGCCCACCCCAACGGAACACTTCGATTCATCACCACAATAGACGGTGAATATTGCAAGAATTGCATGGGACTTCATGTGTCAAGTGTGGTCTCTCAATAACCACTGTGTACTTGACTTTTCTACAGGGCCACCCCAGGATTTTTGGCAACTGCATCATGTCAGTTTGGACGTCAAGGGAAAATTCCGAGTTGTTTTCCAAGGAACCAAAGAGGGTCCCGGGCCAGCAGTAGGGGGATTATCGCTGGATGACATCAACTTATCCGAAACCACCTGTCCAGAGTTTATTTGGAGAGTGAAGAATTTCAGTCACATTATGGACACCACTCCAGAAAATGTGGCTATCTACAGTCCACCATTCACTTCAAAGGAGGGGTATACTTTTCAGATGAAACTGTACCCCAGTGGGAAAAAGGGGTACCCAGGTGAACTGTCTGCGTATGCTAACCTGGTGGCCCGGGAAGGCAACACGGGAGAAAAATGGCCGTGTCCATGGAAACAGATAACCATGATGCTAATGGACCAGCACCCACATATTCAGAGGCGTATGTCCAATCAACGGAGCGTCACCACAGACCCCAATAAGAAAACAGGTGAATTAAATTAAACTGATTATCAAGAAATTGCAATTGAAGTTTTATAGTATTTAATTGCAATCGGTGGCGGTTAAAAGATTTGGGGGGCCTCAAGCAAGGTTGCCCACTGAGGGCCATCACACTTGTTTAGTACCATGATAGTTTTACTATTCTACAACCAAGGGCTCCATTATTGGGCCATTGTTTTACCCGTAAGTATGATGTCCCTATTTTCTCTGGGCTCCCAAACATTTGCTTGTGCTGCCCATCCCGTTGGAGATCTTCTGATAGAAATGTTTTATATCTACAGATGCGGGGGAGTTTTTCTGGGACAATCCTCGCGTTGTGGGCACTGAGGTGACAGACACAGATGGAAGCAAGTATTTCCGAGGTCCAGGATCGGGGACTGCAGTGTACCTCACCCATCTCAGGGCCAAGAGCAGGGACTTCATCAAAGGAGGGGATGCCATCTTTCTGCTGACTATGGAGGGTAACCCACAGTATTTGCTTTCGTTTACTATGTTTTAGCAATGTTCCAAAAGCAGGCCTCAATTTAGTCTTTTCAAAGTTACCTGAATAAATATGAACAAAAAACCAAATATACTGTGTTTCACTAGCAAGGACCACGCCAACGATGGATGTTAGAGAGTTTATTGAAGTGATGTCTGGATGAGAATTGGGTTTTGACGGTTCTGGTGCCAGAGAACACAGGCGAAGATAGCTGGGTCTCAGTATGGGGGTTTCGTGTGGGGCGAGACAAGAGGGCGACTGGAGACTGGAGGTAGATGAAGAGGATACTAAAAAATAAATAAATAAAACTAGAACCATCGCTTCAAAATGCTAAAGTATTGAGTTAATGGGTGGGTTTGAGGCCAAGCAGGAGAAATCCAAGAGTGGAGAAGAAACTGGCAAATGAAGGGCACAATTGTGGTCGTGGAGGATGGGAAGTGACTTTGGCGCGGGGCTGTGCTGTGGATGCATTAGGGTTGGTGAAACAGTGCATACAAGAAATGCCCCCCAATGGCCAAACTGTGAAGAAAGTTTTTAACTGTGCCAGAAATGCCTGCTTTTGAACTCAAATCAGTGAATAAGATAATTCAATTTCTATGATCAAACATATCTACAAGTTCAACAATGCCTCTAGCTATACTTCATTCATTTAATTCATTTACGAGTAGTTCTAGAGACAAGCCATTATATCTGTGTGATAATTATAGAATGTATTGTATTTTCTATTTGTATTTCAAATGATAAATCTTCCCAGTGAACAAAATGGTGGCCTGCACTGTACCATATCGTTACTAACAAGTTCTGTGGCCTAACTAATACCATTTCTGTAATATCTGCCTCTAAGGTCGACATATCAAAATCAGCCACTTCATTTACACTATGATATAGTTAAACATATTGAAATTCATTATTAGAAATAGTGTATTTTATGTTTGAATGGAAAAATGCTAAAGAAAAGAACATGGTACACAATCTAATACAGAATAATGTGCTGCTTAATTTTGCTTACTGTTACTAGAAGAAAGCAGACTATGAACTGCTATGGGAGCAATCCAATGGAATAATGGAGTTATTGAGGGTGACTGTGGGCCAGTTGAAGGCTGTGGCTGTGACTGTGGCCGCAGGTTCAAAGAAGGTGGCCAAGTTCAAGGCAGCTGAAAGAATGTTGCACATGATGGGACTGTGTGGCCACCAACAATCCACCAAGGAACATTCATCCTGTGAGAAGGTAGCTCCACAGCAACAGCACAACATGGTCTGAAACAACTCTCCCAAAAGGATCTAGGTCACCAAAAAAAAAATGCACAAGCCCCAAGGCCACCAAAAACACCTGAATCAGTAAGAGCCACAGGATACCAATTCTTTGAGCTCTTCAGTGACAAAAACCCAGTTGTCAGACCAAAGACCAATGGGCCATCTAACACGAACAGACAATATCAACCTGTGGTCCCAACTCAACAGGAAGGCACTAGTCCATCCACGGTCATCAGTGGACCAAAGACCAATGGGTCATCGAACACGAACAGGCCATATAACAGACAGTATAGTGACTTTTCTTTCTTTGTTTCTATGACAACAATTCAAAATCATTCAAAGCATCTTAATACAATGGGAGGTTAACAAAACTACAGAAACCACACTAACAGCCTAATAAAGCAGTGTTCATCCAATTCTATGCTCAACCGTTTGTGTATAGGGCAAATGAGCTGCCTTGGCGGAGGTCTGCGCTGTCCAGGTGCTTTCTAGTTATGTGGTTTGTAAAGAACTAAAAATGGCATGCCAAGGTTGTCCAAGGTTATGTTTGTATCTAATGTTGGTTTGTGTGTTTGCAAGATAATTCAAAAAGTAATATTCAGTTTTTGATTTACAAGTTTTTACTGGGCCAGGACATAAGTGGTATAAAAGAAGATTTACTAAACTCTACTTACAAGAGGTCAGTGTTGGATCATTAATTTTCTTAAAGTATTGGGAGATGAGTATAAAAACAGTGAACAGTGAAAACAGAATTAATGGATTTGACCCTTGAACCTATGTGGGTTCTGGCTTAGTGTGCTTCGAGATGCAAAACCTATAAATAATACATTATCAGTAAGTTATAATCAGTGATGCACAGATATATTGGTTCAATTTATATGTTGATTTCTTGGTTAAAAAAACTTACTAAAACATGTTTACAAAATATTGGAATAGGTATCGGCCAAATTGGTAATAGAAATATCGGTATCGGCCAAGAAACTTTGGTGCATTCCTAAGTAAAAGTATGTACTGTAGCTGGCTGTTTTAAAATAATATTTTATTATTAAAATATGTATTATTTATTTTTCTACAACAAAGATAAAAAACATTGCTAGAACATATGCCCTATGAATGAGGTCCACAACCAAGGTACATAAAAATACAAATGAGATACTGATTGTATTATTTCTGTCTCATTAGATGTGGCCCATTTGACCGTATCCCAGCCCATTCCTCCCAGTACCCCAAAACCCACAACCACCACCACCACCACAGTCAACCCCAACCTCTGCGGTAACGTCCAGTGTCAGAACCAGGGCCTGTGTGTAGTGGACGAAGGAAAGGCTGCTTGCAGGTAAGCACTTTCTAATTCCAGACAGCGAATATGTGAATGTCTGCTTTAATCTCTCATATCTTTGATTTTTATAACATGAACTGATGAACTGATTCAATAATTGAAATAGCTGGACTTGTGCCACAAGCTATTTCATGTTTGATTCTTGGTTCATACAGAATATTTTGCATCAGTTAGTGTGTTCTATAAAACTTGATTTGGACTTTCTATTTGTTTAAATCACCACTGCAATGAAAAGAGTTACTACAATTACTACAGATACTGGAGCAATATGTTTACTAATTGGAAGATTGGGGTTCAATGCTTATTCTAACCGGGCCAAGTTTTTCTTGTGTCCTTGGGCAAGACACTTTTCCCACCTTGTCTGAATGTATACATGTAAGAGTGTTATAGTTGTGGTGTGTGGTTGGTGATTTTAGAAGATGCAGTAGGTGTCTGTGAGTACACAGGCACTTAACCACCATCAGTGTGTGTGCCTGTGTAGTGAAAAAAATAAAAACTCAAATGTAAAGAGCTTTAAGTTTCATGAAAAGGGCTATTCAAATATTATTAAAGTAGATTCTGAGTTATGGCAAACAGTACTTTTTCATATTGGCAGCGTCTGTACAGCGTAGCTTGAATATGTTTTAACTAGGTCTCTTTATTCCCTTCTTTCTGAAGGTGTATGGTGGGCGATGACTGGTGGTACTATGGGAACAGCTGTCAGTACAAAGGCACACAGAACGAGAAGACCACCCTGGCCCTGGCCTCCTCTCTGTCAGTGCTGGGAGCAATGCTTGTGATCACTGTCATCAGTGTTGTCTGTGTGAAGAAAAAGTATAAAAAGCGTAATGACAACGATCTTGTCCTAGGAAATGTACACGCAAGTAACAGAACGTGATTGACGCAGTAGAGATAAAAATGCAGAACATTAGATCGCCCTCTTGTGGTGACTTGTAAGTAATCCATGTTTAAAAATCCCAAGGATGAAAAATAAAACTGACAGCAACTGGTATTCATATTTTGTGAAGTATTTTTCTCAAATAAAGTCCCACACAAAAGGTTTATATTCACAAATTTAAAATTTATTATACCAAATACAGGAACATCTGTGTAGTCTCTTTTGTGGATATATTTGTATTACTGAAGTTGACACAGTCATGCCGGTGGTAACAGTTACTGTAGGAGGGAGGTGGGACTAATATAATCTCTGTGTGTGTGTGTGTGTGCATGCAAATATCAGTCTAATAGTGTTTTAAATACAGTGATGACTACAGGACATCACACTTAAACAATGTGGACAATTTCTGTGTCATTCAATTGTATGGAATGTCTGGGTTTCTGAACTGCAATTGCACATTTACATTTGTATGTGTGTATGGATGCGTGTCATATTTGTTCTAATATAGAGTAATTGTGTGAACAGCAACCTCACATCCTCCTGCAACTAAGACCTTTCCCGACATACAAGTGCGCAGTTCCTTTAAAAGCATCAGTATACAACATTACTCTTATTTACACTCATTGGAAAAAAAATCACCATTTCTCTCAGAGAAGATTAGTAAAGTGACTGAGTCACAATAAAGAGTATGCAACTCCTAGGAGTTAGTATTTCAAATTTCTACAAAAATTCTATGCCATTTTACAGGCCATGAGCCGTGATTTACTGAAGAAATACAGTATTTAAGTGCCCTGTCTACAACAGATAAGAGTGGTTTTACTGGTGTACCGTTCATCAAAGTTCACTGATAATAAAAAAGATTATGTATGTTTTTAAAAAGTTTTTCAGCAACGTCACTGGTTTCACATTAAAAGATATGGTAAGTTCTTACAAAACAAACAAATCATGGAACTATTATCCATATTAACAAGTGTTGTGGCGAGCTAATGCTATTGCAAAGAGACTAGTGTTGATTACATACTCAGCCTCCCACAGTCTGTGAGCAGGAGCTGTAGTGGACACTGAGACATGTCCTTCTCAAAAGGGTTACGCATCATTAAAGGGCTGGTTTGCTTGTTATATCTATGAGTAGCTTGGTTAACAGGGTGGAGGTGGTTCCAGTGCATTGCTCTGCAGTAAGAGCTAAAGGCTGTGCATTGAACAGCCACAGAGCTGTTGCTCAGAGAGGGGTGTCGTAGTAATCTGAAGGCTGCTCCGTCCCACTGGGCTTCTGCTGTTTCTGCTGATGCTGCTTCATGATCTCCTTCACCTCCTCCTCCAGTTCGGGCGGGATTATGAACTGGTCGTCTGGGTCAGGCTGAGCTGGTGCTGTAAAGTATCCACCTGACTTTTTAGAGGGGGCGTCGGCGGCCACTTCGATGAGATTGTGGCTTTTTTCTTGCTGTGCCACAGAACCGTTTCCTCTTCTGCTCTTAACGGCTACTTTTCCTCCATCCCCCTGCCAAGACTCGTCTCTGTCCAGGCCGGTGTCACTCTCTGCCATGTCCCCTGCTTCCTCTTGTGGTTCGGGGGTGCAGGGGGGTGGCGGAGGCGGAGGAAGGAGACTGAGAAGAAGGGGACGCTCTTGGGCTGATGGCTGCGTGGCTTGTGGTGACTCCACTTTGAGGCAGTGAATGTCTGCTTCGACTTCTACACGACTTCCATTAGAGAACACGCCAGCGATGGGCTCCTCGTCCTCGCTGTCCAAACCATTGTCAGACAGCGCACTGGAGAAGGTGGCGCTAGAGAGCTGCCTCTGAAATGACCCTGCCAAACAGGAAGGATGGACCGCACAACAAATACGTGAAGCAGGCAGCTCAGCGCCTGGGTACAAGTACTGGCATGGTTGTGTAGTGTTGTGAGGCTGCTGGTGCTGTAGAGACAAAGACTGGGCCTGATGGTGCAGGTGGAGGTGTGGGTGGTGGGTTTGGTCATGCAGCAGCACCAGGGAGCTCTGCGGGGGCTCGTCCGATGAGGCTGTAGAACCCACTTCGCTGCTCATTTCGCTGGTGCTGATCTCACTGCTGATTTCACTGCAGGATGACGGCGGGACAGGAAGAGAACCATCTGAGGGCCGCTCCTTCATAGTGTTAGTCGATGTGGGGTAGGGGCCCAAACCAGGACTGGGAGGGGGCTGCGGAGGGTCCGAGCAGCAGCAGGAGCAGCAGTCTTCACTCACACTAAGTTGGACCACAACCGCACTGAGACTGTCTGTACACCCATACCCCTGCGCCAGAGTGCACAGCTTTTTGGCAGCGGCAAGGCCATCGGGAACATTACGAACAGCTTCTACCGCTTCCTGGTGAGAGACCATGTCCCACAGGCCCCTGCTGCCTAGAATGAAGAACTCATCCTGCGACGTGAGGGTGACTGTCTGGACGTATGGGCAAGGGATCACAGACGGGTACAAGAAGGAGTAGCCCATGAGTCGTGTTGATTCTGTCACGCCATTTACTTTGTTATCCTGCAAAACAATATTATATTTGAGATCAAAAAAAGTTTACAGATTAGCACATACTTACACTAACACTTTAATAAGACACAGACAAAAACATTCAAAACTCTTATGGATGATACGGTGTATTTGAGTTCTCATTTTTCACTTGTGAATAGGCACAGTGTAATAGAATTTAGTTTGTCAAGTTAGTGTCATATCTGGCAAGTTTTCTTTCAAAAAAGTATGTGCTTTTATTAAATGTGCCACTTGTTTTGTCAACAAATGCATTTGGTACAATTAGTAAACTTTCTATGCCCTAATTTGAAAAATATTTTTAGATTATTATATGTTTCCAAAATTACCCTTAACCAGTGTAATAAACAAATGCTTTATTTTAATATTTCATACCTCGGTGACTATGGTCCTGTGCTGCCGGATCCGCCGATATTCTTCTTCAAGTCCCACATTGTGAAGAACTGACAGTGGCATTGGTTTTCCGTCCCGGCAGAGAATGGCCTGGCACTTGCCTACGTTAGCAGATGTGAGGGTGAAGCAGCCCACGGGGTCAGTGGGGTCATGTCTGATGTGACACAAAGCAGCCGAGCCTCCTAGTTTCTGACCTGCGGTTCCCAGTTTCCTGAAAAACAAAATGAAAATAAATAACCACATAATCATCTGACGCATCTAACTTGATCCAGTTCTAGTATTATTTTCACTATCTCTCTCGTTCCTATTCATTCCTCAAGTGTGAGTCGGCCAATATCCACAAGGTTGACGGTTCAATTCTGCTTCTGGGCTTCTGGGCAAGAACACTTTACCCGACTTTGCCTACGTGTACATTTTTGGTGTGGATCTGTATAACATCTGGATCCAGAATTTTTCATACTTTGTAACAAGCGCATTGCCTTCGCTTCAATGAACAGGAAGAGACAGAAAGATGTGAGCAGCTTGCAACCACTGCTGAAACCTCGGTGTCCATTCTTAAAAATCATTCTGCACTTTGTAAACATATGAAAATAAACTTCTTTATTTAATATCACATCTTCAAACATTTGCTCACAAGTCAATTAGTGTATACCTTTGCATGACAAGAAACGTATTGGTCATGTAGTCCTCTTCACTCTTGGTCTTGTGGAGCTCCTCGGCCAACACATCATTCATTGTACACTGCAGGAGGTATGGCACTTCCACGTTTCTGTCCCCATCAAAGACTCCATAGAGGGCCTCACGACTACCACAGAAACTATTCACAGAAAGTGCTGCTACACACAGTCTGAAAAGATACCCAAAGACAAAAGACATTTGAAGAAAGCGCTTTGCAAATAGAACGATTTCAAAGGCACAATAATTGCTTTGTTTGTGCGAACCATACTTCTATAATTGGAAACAAGGCCCTCTGTGATACATTATGCAAACAGAAGAGCTGTCACTCAAGCGGACATGTTTGTCAGGTGTTTGGAAGTGAACAAATGGAACAAGATGATGGTGAATGATTTCCCCGTCGTTCACTTTTATTGATATTGGAAACTTAGTCTCACTGGCCACACCTAATACATCGATGTTCTGCTGCTGTCGCCCACCTGTATTATGACCGCGAATCTATGAAGGGATTATCTAAGCACATTTTTGCACACAGAACTGTCACTCATTGAATTTTATGGCATTTTCCAACCTTTCTTTGAACATTCCATCAATTCCATCAATTTGAGAAATAACTTAATCCACCTTTCTTTACACTCTGATACTTGGTTTGAGCTTCAGAAGGTCTGTCTTGAACATATGTACATGACCAAATCCATTGGCTTGATGCAATTAGTAGTGATGCACAGATATATCAGATATATACAATTAGATTTATGGATTAATATATACAATTAAAGCTGCTATTTATATGTGGATTTCTTAGTTTAAGAAAAACATAGCCTGCTAAAACATGTTTACAGGATATCGGAATCGGACAAATTGATAATCGAAATATTGGAATTGGTATCGGCCAAGAAATTTTATATCAGTGCA
>JAVQKD010239468.1:0-13984 GCA_036025635.1 Philypnodon grandiceps
TAAATAAAATAAATAAAATAAATAAAATAAATAAAATAAATAAAATAAATAAAATAAATAAAATAAATAAAATAAATAAAATCCTGTTTTTCTATTTGATTAGCTGTGTAAAAGAGACCTTAGTGATAATGTGTTTGGTTGAGGTGATGTAGCTGGCTGGAGTTACAAATCTAAAAATCCCCTGACAGCAGTGTTCAATGCTTGTGTTTACAGACTGTGCACAAATAGGACACTCTCTGACACCCACCTCTTCCAACAGCAGATCCCACACACCACACTCTCCTTGTGCAGAGCCACTCTCCCTGTACGGCATGTCAGCACAAACTTAAAGCAATTTGTGTTTGCTGGAAAGCGATCGTTTCCCTGGGCTATTACATGGAGCACGCATTAACAGGTTGTGCATAAACAAATGTGAAGAGACTGCTACTACAAGGCCGGTCACAACATCACAACGAAATACTCGAGTGAAAATAAGCAAACACAAGGATGCATAATGTAAACGCTCATAAAAGCTCATATTTTCTGTAAACAGAGGAACATAATATAACTATAAACATGCATTAACAGTTTTATAATATAAACAATGATGTAATTCCCCTGGTTTCTACAGCAACATCAAATAGGAGTTTGTGGGATACCGTTTTGACCAATAGGAGTTGGTCCCCCCGGCCTATACAGACTATACAGACGAATTATCATCGAACAGGGTCAGATATTGTATTTGTAACTACATCGAATGCCACAAAATGGTATGATAAAATCTTTACATAATTATTTTAAACCAGGATCTTAGCAGGGGTTAGCGGAGGGCTAAATCAGGACCATCTAAACCAGGACTAAACCAGGTCTGAACACGGCCTAAACCAAGACTGAAACCAAAGCCTAAACCAGGACAAAAAGGGGTCTAAACCAGCTTTTATCAGGACTGAAAAAGCTCTACCAGGTCTAGACCAGAACTAAACCGGGACTGAAAGAGGTATAAGCTGTACTTGACAAACTCTGCTGTTTTTTGAAAAATTCTGTTTTCAAAACCATATTCCACCTGATATTTGGTGAGACACAAATGACATTATGTAGAAATAAAGTGCTGATTAAATCCTATAAATGTGATGAAGCTCAGTGTAAATGATGAGTGCAGCAAAAGGAAACTCATTAAACTGAACTAATGGGAGTTTTAACGATGTTCCAAATGTCCACAGTGTTCTCTGAGGCTGCAGGAGCCCGCCGCAGCAGGAGCCCACCGCAGCAGGAGCCCGCCGCGGCAGGAGCTCAGGAGGCAGAATGGGTTGGCCTCAAACTAAGGTTGGTGGTTCGATCCTGTGCGGTTCACAGAGCTGTTTTAACCTACCTTGCCTAAGTGCTTAAGTATGAAAGTGTGATTGTCTTGGAGTCAGAGTGATGCCTATGATGCCAACTGTTCTTTGTCAGTCTGCCCCAGGGCAGTTGTGCCAACAGACACAGCCTACCACCACCTGTATTTGAGTGTGTTGATTATTATCACGCAAAAGCCAGCCTAGAGAACTCCCCGCTGTGTAACAGTACCTGGGGGTGATCACCATTAATGGCCTAAAGTAGTGTAGTAGTGTAGTGTCCTTGGGCAAGACACTTCACCAACCTTGCCTATGTATATGCATTGGTTAGTGTGATTGTCGTGGGGTACTAGTTGTGATTGGGGAGGATGTTGGCAAGATTTGGCTGAAATGTCAATCTGCCCCAGGGCAACTGTGGCGACAAATGCAATCTACCACGACTTGTTTGATTGTAGAGTAATATTATTATCAAGCAAAACCCAGTCTAAATAAGGCTCTACTACAGTATACCACCACACCTGCGTTCTCCTCTTTGGTGGTAATCTCCACCCGAGGCCCATAGGTGCCGTAGCCCGCCTCGGTGAAGGCTCGTATCTGGAACACGTAGGCCGTACTGGGTTTGAGGTTGTTGACTGTGGCAGACGTGGACCGGGAGCGTACCGTGGAGATCTTGTCCTTCTGATCCTGGGAAAGAAAAAAAAGACATTATTCTCTGCATAGGGCTTTTAAAAGAAGCTGGTGGCGTAATGTGAGAATGTGCCTCATAATTGACTCCTATTGAAGTGTGCTTATCTTAATGGCCGGGCTGCTAAAATACTGCAGATAGACTTCACAGGATGTAATTACCTGGAACTGTGAATAGGCTGAATGGGTTTAAACACTTTACTGCCATTGAAGGTCCATTTTAATATTCATACCAGGTGTTGTACTTGTCAAAACAGTGGTCATGGAAATATTAACAATTATATTAGTTCAGTTCTTTAGTGATAATAGTTGGGGCCATGTTCGGTTCGCCCAATGACAGTGCCACTTATTGGACCACAGTTACTAACAATAATCCCCCAACTAAACTTAATTTCTATTACTAATCAAGTTAATTTATCATCTTCCTGTCCCTGCAGCTATGGGCCTTAGTTGGGTATAATGGCGAGTTGTTGCAAGGCTGACACATTTTTAGACAGCCAATCACTGTCACATTCAATCAGTAGGGGCAATTTTGAGTCACCATATCTCATAACATGTCTTTGGAAGCTGGGAGGAAGCCAGAGAGGACCTACAGTAACACAAGGATGATATGCAGACTCTACTAGATTGTGTTCAGGCAGCACAAGGATATACCCCAGTAATAAAGTCTTCAGGTAGCACAAAAGTAGGTCCAGGGTGCGTTTCATGGAGCTGAAGGTGGAGCTCTGTCTGTGTAGGTGTCCTCCGGTGGCTCTGGTGGGTGGGGTAAGCCCTTTCATATATTTTACTGTATATTTACTGTCTCCTAAGTCAGGATGTTGTTTGTGATGGTTGTGTAGAAGACCCCAGCCTGTGTCCGTTTCCCCTCCATTAGGTACCTCATTGTGATGCACGAGCTCATACAGTGTGTACTTTGTTGTCCACATGAGAGCTTTGGCCAGCCGGGGCCAAATGGAATGCCAGAGACTGTTAGTGAAGTCATCGTTGTTTCCAATTTTCCACTTTTACAGCTGGCCAGAGCCGAGCCACAGTACGTGACGGGGCAGCCTGATGTGGCGCGTGCCCCGGGGCGGAGGGTGGCACATCACGACCACGCTGCCTTCAACTCGCTCCATTAAACACTCCTGTAAAACGCTGATCTGACGCAAAACCCAGGGAGATGGCACGGGGCACATAACACGAGCAGATTGGCAGAGGTTGGCGTGTATGTAACATGTGGAGGAGGCAGGAGACACACTGATTAAAACCTTATGAGCCTCTCATTCATTATTGTAATTATGAGACAAAGTAGGTACTTGCAGAATTGTACGATCCCACTCATCAGCGAGCACTCAGAATACCAAATGAAGAAGAATTGGCGACTTGAAACGGAAAGACTGAGGTTTGGAGAAAATAGAGAGAAAAATGGACTGGAGTGCAGCAGCCATCCAACAAACGGCACTTGGACGTGGGCGAGAAGAATGTTTGGTTTGAGGTTGAGTCATTCAGGTTTCAAGTGTGAGGCCTCAAGAGCATTGCAACACAAGGCAGATTGTACAGTGGTGTTCAATCTTCTCAGCATTCGTCCAATTTTGTGACATTCATTGTTATTTATTTGGGGCGGCAGTCGGTAGGTGCTTTCCCTGCAACCAGAGGGACGCCGATTCGAATCCCCGCCTGAGCGTATACTGTTGTTGTGTCCCTGGGCAAGACACTTAACCCACATTGCCTATGAATGAATGAATGTGGTTGTGTGATTGATGTTTGGTGGTGGTCAGAGGGGCTGTCGGCGCCGACTGGCAGCCATGCCTCTGTCAATGTGCCCCAGGGCAGCTGTGGCTACACAAGTAGCTTACCACCACCGGGTGTGACTGAATTATTATTATTATTATTATTATTATTATTATCATTTTAATTACACTGCACTCAATTTAGCACTGATAATGCTAATATGCTAAAAAAATGGAGATAGCAGAGAATACTTTGGCATGTCCCTGTTCTGCAAAACATGAATAAATCATAATATGCATAAATCCAAAAATCATGCCTGTACGTGCTCACCTTTTCATAGTATTTGATCTCATACTCCATGATGACTCCGTTGGGGTGGTGCGGCTCCTGCCACGACAGCTGAACACTCCTCTGTTGGATCTTCTCCTTGATGACCTCGCTGACCGGGGACGGCGCTGTTTGGACAAGAACACATCAATAAGCCACAGTGTCACAAACATACCCCTCGACCCCCGCCCCCCCCACACACACACACACACACACACCTCCGCTATCTCCACCCGTCTGAGAGGACCTGATGAATATTCACAGAGACGCCTCCGAATGTTTACACCGCATGATCAAAATTCCAATTACAGTCAGACAGCGACGTGAAGATTAGGAAGACAATCCGGGTTTAATGAATTCTAACATTTCCTGGGAGCTCGTCAGAAAAGCTTAGAGTCTCCAAGGGCCGTACCTGTGGCCCTTAAAACAAAATACAGCTCACTTAAGTGTCTGGCTGCGGGGATTAAGGGCTAAAACACTTACAGTTGCAAAATAGAGATTTAGACTGGCCTCTTCTAATGCTGTGAAAAGTCATGTTGGGGCAGCAAGTGAGGTCAGATTATTACGATTCCACTGGTTTCCTTGGAGCCCGTCTAAACAGCTATGGCCCTTAGGTGGAGTGCAATTTGGAAAATAGCTGGATCGTCTCAGGGCTGACACTGAGACATACTGTACATTGGATGTCTTTGGAGCGTGGGAGAGTACCTGGAGTAACACAAGGAGGACATGCACGCTTCAGAGAGATTTTGTGTTAGCCAGACTGGAAGTCAAAACCCATAACAATTCAGCTAGTGAATGTGAAAACCATATAGATAGCTCCAAACAAATTCCCTTACCATGTCATTTCAATACCAAGACATTCTCAACAAATCAACAGTGCCACAAAGAGAACACGCAAACTTCCAACAAAGTATTGGCTGGCCCTGGAATATCAACAACAACCTCCCAGCCTAAAGTCAAACCAATGGCTACTACTGAATAAAACAGACATACTGTACATAGCTCCAAATCAACACAGAGAGAATATATTCACAAATAAATTCTGTAAAGACTGTACTTTATAAAATCTACTTCTACTTGCTTCTCTGCATATTTACTATTTTTTCCACTGATTGCACTGTGCCACTAACGAGTCCACGGCTAAAGTTTTATTCTGCTTACTTTAGATCATCATCAAGTAATCACCATCATTACTGAGTTTTCCTAAAGCCTCAAACCAGACAGAGCCGCTCCCTGGGCTTGAGCTTATCCCTGCTCTACCTGTAAACATGTGGTAAAAGTGATGACTCACGCCACAGAGGGAGCACAGCGTATTCATTAACACGCCTTAGCAAGTCTGAGAGGGCCGTCCTGGGACTGGATTTAGATCTGATGGTAACGCTGTTTGCCAGGAGCTCTGATGTCTTCTGGTTTTAGATAATAAATAGAAATAGGGGCTTTGTTGACATGTTCAATGATATAAACAGCTTTACAAGATCTACAGATTTGATCACTGTCATAAACAAGAAGTGAAGATCCTTTTTGGTATTGTCATGGTAAACCTGTCAGACCCACCTCCCATTTAAACCTAATTGCTGTTTCAGTTGTACACAGTGCCAATTTAGTAACTTATCAAGAGCTTTTTAATGCAGACAGCTGGAGTACAAGACCAGAGTGGGTGATACAATAACAATGCATTGGATTGACAGTATGTAGAATCTTAACACCTCAAAGCACATTATATTTGGGTCTATTATTCATTCACAAAACTGTATAAATTCTGTATCCACTGCTGCCCTGGGGCACTCTGACTGAGACCCAACAGCCTTTCTGACTTCAACCAAACACATCACTAGAACCAGTCAAATACATTCAAGCCATGTGGGTAAAGTATCTTGCCCAACGACACAGGAGCAAAAATATCAACAGTTGAAATCAAACTGCCAGACCCAAGACAGACTGATTGAGTTTTCTACATGGTACATGAGTCCCATGTTGAAAAATAGACTTTCTCTTTAGTGTGTCCTTGTGTGGTGGTCAAAGTTGCTGCTCACTGACCCATCGCACCTCTCCGGCCCACACTAACCCTGACCTACCATTGTTTTTCCACTGACCCTTCCGCTAATGACCGTGGCTGGATTAAACGCTCGTTAGGCCTCGTAGGCAGTTCCCCCCGCTCCTGCTCACGACAGCCCAATCAAAAACCTGCTGTTGTGACATGTCCCTCATAATCTGGCCCAAACACGTGAACAATGTGGTTCTTTTTACTCCACTGAAAGGACGATTGAGTTTTCTCTCCCGAGTCACAACAAGCGGTTAGTGAAGCTTAACTTCATCCAATTTGGCTGCTTTCTGTGCCCCCCTCCAGTGCCCCCCTCCAGATGACCGCCTTGATATACAGAGCTTTTTTTTCTACTCAAAGCCATTTGGGAGTTTTACAATCGCTGAATGATGTTTCTTGTCCGTGTTTTGGGCTGATTTAATATGCTTTTATCGCCAACAGATATCGTTTTCTGACTCACACATGCATAGACAACTGTTTTCGGTGAGACAGACGGCCGTGGTATAGCAGTATAGGAATTTATTTAAAAATAGTTTCTTACACACTTTAAACTAAACTATTCTCTCCACAGTCACACACAGATGGTGGGAACTTTCTTCTGTAGCCACAGTTGCCCTGGGGCAGCCCCCTACGGCCTTCCTGACTACCACCAAACACCACTCACTTAATCACATTAATACATAGGCAATGTGAGTTTCTTGCCCAAGGACACAACAGCAGTATGCCAACATCATATTAGGTCTGTTGTTCATTTTCACCATTCAGGGCACACTCACATAGATGTGGCAGCCTCATGCCTACCATCAAATACATTCATAAAAGGCAAGAAAAGTGAAGTGTCTTGCCCAAGGACACAACCGTGTTGAACGAGTTGGAACATAAATCCAACTGCCAGCCGTATGATTAGTGGATGACCAGCTCAACTTTTGGTGACCCCATTATTTCCCATTCTAGACACCGCTATATTATTGTGGCAACTGCTCCCAGCCATACCACAAAGTATTTCTAGTTTTCAAGAGCCTAGTGTATCATTATGCAAACGTTTGTTTATTTGCACAACAGTCATCAACAAGTAAACACAGAGCTGTAATATGGCCTCTCCACCCTCTTCCCATGAACATCAGTCACGCCCAACAGATAACAATACAATCGCCAACTCTCCCTCATGGGCTTCAAAATTAAAAATAACATGTCTCGCCACCAGCTTCCACAAACTGTGCCCTGCTTACTAAATCAATCCAGCCTAAGAGCGTGACATCACTAATTACAAATGCGTCTCTCCTCTGGTTCCAGCACAGTCTTATCAGAGATCTAAGCGTTTGAAGAGGCACAGAGGCAGAGTGATGAGCAGTTTCCCACAGAGCCTTCAGAGAGTGGAGTGTCTGGGGGGAGGAAGAGGGGGTACAAAGCCTTTGGCCGGTGACAAGGGCTGTGGGAACTGATAGTCACATGACAGAAGCAGACGGCAGAAGCTGACCTCATCAAAAGAACGCTGTGTGGTGTAAGGTGAGCATTCTGGGACAATTTTAATTAGCAAAATGTCAAAGGCTGTTTTTTTAAGCAGTCTAATATCCTCTGTCCAAAGCAGAATACTTCCATTCGTGTTTAAAATGTGCCATAATACATACTTGTTTATGAACACATGGCATAGAACCATGAAGAGCATAACTGAATGCACCGTATCCCGATTCACTGATCTTTCCAAATTAGTAGATTGTCATAACTTTATCACCATATAATCTTAACGCCATATCGTACAACCCCCCAGTTTCTATTTCATACACAGGATCTACAATTGTATTTAGGCCATTCATTTTGATCCAGTTACACATGCGCATCTCTACAATGTGAAGATACGTTTTAATATCCTCCTTCACTCTGATCGGGAACACGAGGAGAGGTACTTCATTATTTCTCCGCCTCCCTGCTCCACTCATGGACCCAACCACACGCTATAAACACGTATATTAATTGGTACTGTTTCAGGATATGCTCAGGAATCTCATACATCACCATCTGGCGGGAGCGCTAGTGCCTGACAGTGTTACCAGCTTGATAATTCTCAATTACATATCCAGCCATTCAAGCTCATTTTTAGCAATTATCTAAAAATGCCAAAATGTCTAATTGCCAGCAACTATGGGCCTTAGACGGAGAAGAGCCTGAATAGTGGTCAGTTAGTCGCAGGGCTAAGACAAACACCCAATCATTCACACTGATTAGCTAAGGGAAATTTAGAGCCCCCAATTCGTTACATTAGAATTATACGGTTTTAAGTGTTTGTTGAGTTTTATTCATTTTTGAGCTTTTTAGAGGCTATGTAAAAAAAAATAGTTAATACATTCTATCCGTAATATCAAGCCATGACGTTTTAAAGTGGATTTACTGAAAACGGGATGAATTCTCTTAACATGTGCATGTCCCAGCAACTATGGCCCTTGGTACACCCTGGACAGTGGCCAGTTAGTCACAGGGCTGACAACCATCACTTTCACAATTGGCTATGGTCAGTTTTAAAACACACGCATGTCTATAGACCGCTGGAGAACATTTGGAGGGAGTAGCACAAGAAGATCACAACGCTCAGAGGCAGGAATTCTTTGTCAGATGTTCAATCTGTCAAAACTAGCTAGTACATGATTTTGATTTGAAGGTCGTTCGCCTATAGCCGCTGTGCTGGTCCACATACTCTGTACTTAAGCCACAGTTAGATGTTTGTGGTTGAGCAGAGTCAAGGATAGAAGAGGACCTTTGAGTCCACACGTCACCTGCTAATGCACTCTCCACTCTTCACTCACAACATACAGCCATTACCCATAGGTCCACTGGGGCAGAAGCACTCGGACTATATGGCCCTGCAAACACAGCCTTGACACATGGATCATGGGAGATTTCATGTGGATCAACAATCCTCAACACACACAGTTTTACTCCGTGTTTGTTTATATGGAAATAGATGTCGTTTTTATGGATAGACTCTTTTCTTAGTGTGAGAACATCATATTAGAGGACTGGGCTGAATTGTGAGCAAATTTTGCCCAACCATTATGCACATGAACAAAGCATAATATTTTTGGTAAAGCAACTGATTTAGAACCATTTTCCCAAATGATAATAACCAGCAATTAGAAAATCTAGTAAAAAGCAGTTATGAGTGTTTAGCTGTGTGAGAAAAATCTATTCCATATGCATTGATTTAACATTTGGTTCACCTCTAACCAGTAAAACTCAGTTTAATGATTCATTTATTCTGTAAATAAGTTTAAATAATGAAAAGCTTTGGCTTGGTGTTTGGGTGTTTGCCAATTGATTTTGATAGTACCTTTTGGGTACAGGAGTTTACACGATTTTAACTTCTTCCTCATCCATTTGAGCACTAATGTTTTGGAATTATATCTATATTTTAGTTAGTATTAGTTATCTGAATTTTGATCTGTTGCTCAAATGAAAGAGACCATACAGTGTGGTCGACGATCAAGCTGTACACAGTATGATTTATTTATTTTTGATTGGATACATGAAGGAGAGCAGACTGGGTGTAAAGGGTTTGCTGATTGGCCGGTGCTTGTTTAATAAGGGTAATGCCTGGATGATCTAAAACCCAACTCCGGGAATGAGAACAACAGCTGATTATAGCTTCATTGCTGTGAAGGTTGAAGGTGTATTTCTGTGACTTTGCCTTGTCCCTTGTCGTTCCTGTAAACCCAGCATTATCCACATCGCTCTCTTAATTCCTCTACACTCTCCCCTCCATCGGTTCGAGCAGCTGGATCCTCTCTGACATTGTGACTGTATCTACCGCATGTCCTCCATCAAAGCTATCATTTGGGCAACATTTTGATTGAGCCGTGATTCCTATTCCGTGCCAACAGCAGCGGTCGAGCTCGAGGTGTGCGTGCGATACCCTTGAACCGTTTGAAAATAGAGTTTTTTGAAAGAGGACGGTGGAGGGCTGGACGGAATAACAATGACGGGCACTTTTAGCGACCGCGTGGAGGGGTCAGAGGCAGCGACGAGTCAAAGCAATTAGCCAGCGTGGAGTTAAAGAGAGGGGTCAGGGTCTATGTGTGATTGGCGGACAGCACTGGTGGAATAATTCTACATATATGACAGTTCAGCAGCATTCAAATCACATCTCATTACATTGACACTGTGTCACCTCTGCAGAGAAGGGCCATGTGGCGTCCCCTACCACCGATTTTTTAATGAGGTGTGACCAGAGGATAATATCTGGTGGCAAGACACGGTCATATAAATAGTGTATTATAGGACCATTTCCAAAAGCTATAGTGATGTTTAAGTCTGTGTCCTGCCCAGTGGATGAGAGCCAGGGCTTGACATTGACACAAGCCGACCTCACACGAGCTCTACTTTGCGGATTTTATAACTATACATTTTAACTATAGCGGTTAGGAATGTATACAAATGTCCCCGACATTATAAATATTAGCCAATTTACAGAGCCCTAATAGAAACATAAATTAACATTAAGTTAGGGTGAACTGGATGCAAAAGGTCTTCAGAACATGGATTACTTATCTCTTTTTCTCTTTATTCATTGTCCCGTGGTGATATATCAGACTGTACACAGGCCTCTAACATGTGACACATTCTAATTGTATCACTGTGAAAGAGACTATCATTTATACTTGCCGATGTACTTAAGTAAACTCAGATTTGGTTTGCGGATGAATACTGCACAATTTGTAAGTTAAGCTACGTTTGACTTTTCTCAGTGTGGGAAAGATGTCATGCTAAAGCAGTATGAAGTGGTTGAACCGAGAATGGAACTACCAACCATCTTGTTAGTGGGCTACTTCATAACCTCCATGTCATGTTTAAAACCCATATGCACACCACATAATTCTTATGTCCTGCTGTTGGCCCCCTGCAGATATGCCCAGATCCCTGCTGTTGAGTGGCCATGTCTAAAAGCTTAAGTATAGGCCTGAGTGGCGCTGAGGAGGGGAACTACAATCTCATTGGAAGGTCACTGGGGTAAATCTCCTCGTCGCAGGCGGGTTCCTGACAGGACTCCCTTTTTAGCCCCGTGGAGCTCCCCCAGCCTCGTATCAAAATGCCATTCTGCTTAGAGGAACAGACACACAAATCATGGGTCAGCTCAGTTACATAATTGTTATAGCAGCAGGGACCCACTTATGGAGCAGTGCTGGGCTTTTCCTGTGTCAGGGTCCAAATAAGGGCCACATTGGCAGCCTGTCATCTACAGCCTCTTAGCTCTTCTCCGCAATTGTCTCAGCGATGGCCGGATTATTTTTTCCAGAAGTAGAGTAAAACCTCCCTGCTCTTTCTGTGTGGCTCAGATTTCAATAATGATACAGCAGTAATGTTTGTATGGTGATAGTAAATGATAGTCTTTTGAAGGTGGGCTGGCCAGAATGCACAGCTCTCAACATAAACCACCAAGACCTGACGTCCCCATAGTAACAGAACATGTATTATGATAGAATCAGGGGCGTGGCATCAGGCAGTGCAGATAGGGCAGCTCCTTGGGGGCCCAGGAGGTTAGGGGCCCCATATTAACAATAACGCTGAATGCTTTAAGCTCTGTCTAGGCTTTATTATTATAAATGAGAGAAAGTGAAACTATCATTTCGGTTTATGTCCAGATTAATTTAATTAGTAGGAAAATAACATCCACAATTGTGCATATTTCTAACGACAATATTCAGACTTTTCTATTAATTTATACCTTTGTCGAAAATTTTTTGTCCTGGACTATATTAGGACTCATTTTTTATCCTTGTTTCGACCTAGTTTAGTCCTGATTTAGCCTAGTTTAGTCCTGATTTAGCCTTAGTGCAACCTGTTTTAGGCCCTGTCCACACGGAGACAAGTTTAGACGTATCCACTAAAACAAACATGGAGCTCACCACCACCAACAGCGCCACCAACGGGCCCGGCATACGCATTACAGCGTTTCAGTGGGGCCCATCAGATATTTTCTGAAACGATGCTGCCTTTACGAGAGACATTTTTGAAATTATGATTATTACATAATTTCTCACCATCTGCAGATATGATTATTATAGATATGATAATGCTGCACTTGTGGAGTTGGGGTGTAGAGGCCTTGTCAGGAGGAATCAGCCGTGGAGCTAACAGCCAGATGAGGACCGAGGACTGGTGCACACGCTTGGATATGCTTCTAAAAACCGGCTCACTGACCTTTCAGAGGCAGCTGCAAGCTATGTCTTTCCAGATCCAAGGCCCGGGCTAAGCAGAGGAAGAGCAGCCTGTAGTGTTTATCATTTGTCTTCACAAGAGGAACGTGAACAGGCTGCAGTATCGTTAGTTTACAACACATGTTGAGCAGGTGGACCACCAATGGAATGGGTGGTAGTTTGATTCTGACTCTTATGCCCTAGAGCAAGACACTTAACACACCTTGCCAGACTGAAATAATGTGTGATTGTGGTTACATGCTTGGCTACCATATGTTTGGATAAATAGCTTATCATTATTAAGAAAATATAGAAAAAAACTTAAATTGAATGTCTCTGTTTTCTCTGTTTTCCAGATTAGTCTGTATACTCACATAATGTACTGACTGCTCCAGACACAGACTAACGCCAGAGACTCACACATGTATCAGCAGCTTCTCACAGAGCCAGCTGTCCTATCATCTGCACACATCACACACCTTCATATTTAGCACCACAAACATGATGTTTCAGACTGGACAAGATATGTACTACAGGCTTGTATGAGAAATAACATTTGAGGGTCAAGGTGAAGTTGGTGCAGTTAATGGAGACTATTGTACAGTGATATACAATGTACAACTATGAGCAGTGCCCAAAGTAAAGTGCATATGAAATTGACTCAGAAACACAAATGGCCTTTTGTACATAGAGCTCCTTTACATATGTTTAATTATGAGACTCATCTAAGTGTTGAACACCAGCCCGGTGTATTTATTGACATTAATATGAATGGTGACAGCTCACATGTTTCTGTAGAGATGTGCTGTTGGCCCAGCTGGGCTTAGGCACACTCACTTATGTGTGAGATCCGCACGATTACACTCATCAGAGCTCACATGTTCTTTAATCACACACTGGCCTGGCTCCATCTCCATCTCCAGATCACATCCACATAGAGATGTACCGAGCCAATATCTAACTAACTTTGCAGACAATTACAATTAGAAATAAAATAAAAGAGAATATGCCTAAAAACTGGTGACCTTCAAAATGTCTCACTTTTGCACAAAGGACATTTATATTTTGACTTATAAGTGATTAGAAGTATGAGAGAGATTATATGTACAGTGTGATATAATGTCTTTTTCACTTTTTCATGTGCACATAATTAGCATAATAACTGATATCTCTCCAGTGTCCGCCTCATTCACCAATCCACCGATCCAGCTGGGTCTGGTTTGGCACCAATATCCGACACCGGTATCGGTGCATCCCTAACCTTAACCACATTTTAACCAGTACCCTACAGATGTGGACAGAAACCAACCAAAGAACCACTTGGTTTACTACAGTCTCCCGCCCAGGGCACCAGTCAGATGTTAGTGACAGAATATCATGTATCATATTTCACGTCTCGTCATTTTAGTGAGCTGAATCCATAACCATCCATCCATAATCCATCTTGAGTTTAGTAACACAGCTGCTCCTTTACTACAATGACTCTCTGCTGGTTTGATCATGTGACCCAGTTTCATCACTTTATATGGACTCCAAACCAACAGTTAAAAGAGATTGCTCTAAATGATCCACTGGTGATGAATGAGTTTTCACTTATGGACTTAGTGAGCATTCTGTGGCCTTCTATCTTTACTGTATGAGACCAGAGCTCGTATAAAAACACACACTCTCATGCGCTTTACAGAGCACTGGTGGCTTACAATGGACTACAACATATTCTTACGTGT
>JAVQKD010240865.1:0-10290 GCA_036025635.1 Philypnodon grandiceps
CACTTGCTGCTAGCTACACATTAGCCAACCAAATAGCAACCATTGTTTATTAGCAGACTGGATAGACATTAGCAAAAGGCTGGATTGTAGGGCATTTAGCTTGACTTACATTTTACTGGTATGTTTATCATCATCATCGGATCAACTGTATTTTTTTATTACCCCCACATGAGCTCTATCTGTTGTGGTGTCTCGATTGCAAGCTTTGCACACTACCCTGGCATCAGATAATGCAAATTCAGACCAAATATTTCCTTTTGTAGTATTTGCAGCCAAACAGCATGGATCTTTTTTAATTTAAAAATGCATTTGGGCCATTGCGGGGGGCTGCGTTTGAAGCCATCACCCTCCTATGGAGCCAGCCCGTGCGGGCATGAGGCAGGAGTGCTGTAGGGTGGGCACCAGGTTGGAAGAAGAAATAGATAGATAGATGGATGGCGTCACAGCTGCTTAGGTCGAACTTGGATGTGCTTTTTGGATAATTGGTGGCCCTCTGTAATTGTTTAATGTGGGTTTTGTGCAAAGAACAATTAGCGCCGCAAAGCAATCAGGGCTTTTGTGGCACCAAACGAGCACTCTGATTGGCAGCGGCGTCGCGAGGCGGAGACTAGCGGCCACTAGGTGATGTCATAAAATGAACGGTGAAAGATTTAAGGGGTGCTATAGGCCTCAAACCCAAAAGCGGACTCGTCTCTATGGGGTCAGCACTGTTAGACAGAATAGCTCATTTTGGGACGTTTTTTTCCAAATTAGCATAGTTTCCAAATCATATGTTCCTTAAGACAGCAGCTAAATGTATTGTTAATATGAATCTCTTTTTGTAGGTCAAATTGTGGGCCATGTTACTTCACCTGCGACTTGAGAGGATGGGTAGCCTTCGGGGTTGGTTGTTATCTTTGGTTATCTAGCTGTATGAGTGATGTACATTCTTCATAAAGCTAGATAACCGAAAGTAACAAGAATCCCATTACGCTCCTTAAAAGGCATTCAAGACCCCAAAGTTCTCGTCTACTAAACGCAAGAAAGCAAAAGGACAATGGAGTGGCAGCATAATGAAAGCAACGGTAAGTTTTATGAATTAATGGATGAAATGTTAAATGTTTTATGTCTTGTATATATATATATTATATATAATTTGTCAAGTTTGACAAATATATATTGCAATTTCTGCTTTCTACAATTTTGGCACCTAAAATGGGACCTTTCTTTTTAAACTCTTGGGCAAATACAGCCCAGAAGACCCACTTGTGTAAGACCTGTGACTATTCTCCACAGTGTACTCCGCAGCCAGCTGTAAACTACCAGTAACGTAAAATTTAATACGTTTTAACAAAATGTTGCACTTTGCACTGACTGTACAACATTTTCATCTCAAACCTATTGTCCCATAAATTGAGGCTGTGTCCCAGATTTTGACTCATGCCAGCAACATTTATGTACAGCCATTGATTTATTATTATTTTGCCATAAATAAATTATAAATAAATAATACCATAAATATTTTAATTAGTCACTTGCAGCCACTATCCCTCCTGTTGCACCAGTTGGTAACAGGTTGCAACAGGATCACTTCTAATCTAATAAGCCTTATGATCCTTGTGTATGGGGCTGTATGCCGGGGCTTAGTCTTAGTATCACATGCACTTGGGCTTGAAGTGAAACCCACAATTTCACTAAAGCTGTTGGACAGGTTGTTTAAGGCTAGCTGGCTTGGTTTCTGCTATGTTCAATTTGAAATTCTCAAACATTGAGGGAACATGCATTCTAAAAAGAATGTGGGTTGCATACGGTGCTTTGAATTATACATATGTTCTGACTTGGATAGGATTGTGTGAGTTAAGAATGCTCCCTCCGAGTTAATCCGGGCTCCCAACGCCCTGCTGGCATCGTAGCGAAAAGACAAGACTTTGTTTGAGGCCAGTTTTGTTAAGTTAGCCGTTGTTGATTTTTTTTTAACCCTCTATCCCACCTACTCCTTTTCTCTTATTGCCCTGAAAAGATGTTTGATTTGGGGTTCCTGGCCGTTGTTTGATTTGACGTGACAGTTGGCTTGGCTGTGAATGGGCCGTAGCAAAGCCTCCATTGCATGAGGTGCTACCATGTGGAAAGGCCTGATGGGATCTTGCTCAATGCCACTCTGTGTGCGCACAAGACTTAGAAGGCGGGGGGAGTGGTCCAGGGGCAATCAAGCAGAAAGTGCCCCTAGTGACGAGATCCATGAGCGAGAGAAGGGGAACAATCTGAGCCTTTAGGTTCTTTGCCCGGGCCCATGGTGAGGAGTAATTGGTCAATCAGATCTTCAACCTCCAGGCCTATGATGGCTGATTGAAGGTGTGATTTCTTTTCTGGCTATCAAAGCGCAGAGGGTCACTCCTGCTGCGTAAGGATTGTTCCCAAGGTCTGAAGGCTTTCCCCTCTGATTTGGATCTACAAGACTAGCAGCGAACTCCAATACATGTTCCACAATGGTCTCAACACGGCTCTACTAAAAACATCACCCCTGAGTCCAAATATTCAGCCTGGCATGGTGCACATTTTCAGAACATTCAAGCTCTGCTAAAATTAAATTCCTAAATGTGCGCGCATGGCAACCTTTTCCCTCATAATGTCAATCTCGTCAAGCCCTGCAGTTGTGGCGGCTTGCTTGCTGCATTGCAGGTGCTGAGTGTGATATTTGAGCTTTGGGGCACAGCTCCTGTGAGAGAGGAACGAGGGCCTTGACAGGAAGTGACAGCCAGGGACGTAGCACCTGCTCAGGTTTATATTGTCTACCTTCAACCTCACTTATATTTCTTTGTCACAATTAAACTAAAAAAGTTATTGTTGATATATACCATTGCAAAGTCAATAACAATTAGCACCATTTACACAGATTCATCCTTCAATCTTTGACAACAGCATGTATTGTATCTAAACTTGTTCTTCAAGCACTCTAGATTCCTTCCTCCTTCTAAAGCAATAGATGACTAATTGCAGTAATAATTGTCAGCCATGCAATTTAATAATTGTCCTGGTGTAGGTAATAAAAATTTCACAGAATTTAAGCTCTTGCAAACTTTTGACCCTCATTGCTTGCCATTGAGTTTTGAAGCAAAGGGGGGAAAGTGTTGAAAGATGATCTTGACCATTGGACTTGGACAGAGTAGATGGGCAATAGATACCTGAGAACTGTTCAGACCACTTGTTCCTCATAACTTTACTTGCTGTTAGCGACATTGTTGGGAAATGGAAGCAAAGTCTTAGACAGATTGTGTTGTGCCCTTAGCAGTGCCCTGGGAGACGCATGTCACAGTGCAAATGCTTTGTGCTGGCTCGGTGTGTGGCACAGTTATATCACTAACACTTCACACAGGGGACCCCAGTGTGGAGACGGTCCTAGTTTGTGCTTCCTTCCAAATGGCATGGAGATGGGAGAGTTCCGAAAAACCACCTCCGGGCCTCATTCTCTTTTTTTCTCTTTTTCACCCCTTTCTGTGTGTCCCGGGGCAGTGTTGGAAAGAGAAAAGGGAACGAAAGTCGAAGGAAGTAAGGAAGGAAGAAGGAAAGGGAAGGCGGAGGGTTGGTGGATTTGTCTTTGCTTTCATGCACTAGGCAAGCAGATTTAGACTCCAAGTGTCAAATAGAAAAACAGCTATTGTGGCCGGGCCCTACTCGCCCCCCCATCAGAACACTTTACAGTCAATAGAGCTAGTCCACTTGTCACTGAGGGACAATGCAGCCCTTTGCCTCCCTTTCAGCCCAGCCGGGTCCGAGCAGCCAGACAGTTTGGTGAATAAGACCAAGTGATTCTTGCCCCCCTTTTCCTGCCTCTTTTTCTCTGGACATAACACACCAACGGAGTTTGGAAAATGGCTTCGCTGTTGGGCCTGAGCAGAAGGCCAGACCCTGTTATTTTGTACAACAGTGGCATTCCCTCCACCCCTTTCTCTCAGCACCGAATGAATGTATCGAAGGCGGCTGAAAAAGTCAATGAGCCCCCCAGACAAAGGAGATTAAGTTTGGAAACTTGGCAGTAACAGGTGTACTTTGACTGTGCTTGGACCACACGGGGGGCGACTTCTGTTGCTGACCCACCACGTTGTTTGCTCCCTTTTAGTCGAGAATTTTGTGGAGATAAAGATGAAATTTGCTGTCAATCTAGTGGAAAGCATGCCTGGCCCAGCTGTCCAAAGTGGACTTTTGAAAGCACTAACACTAGCTTTATTTTGCTACATTCTTTATGATTTACCAACCAAGTTTTCTTTAAAGGGACTCTGCAGATATCTCACCCATGGGAGCAAGTTAAGGGTAAACAATGCTGGCACACAGAGAAAAGAAGACTGTAAGAGCTAGCTCGGCACAGCGATGAAGCATGAATATATTTCCACATTCAGGCCAGACACTGATGCTGAAGAGAGGAAATATCTTACAAAGAGAATAAGTGAAGCTCTATCAACACCGTCAACCACAATAAATCAAGCCATTGAGCTGCAGGACAAACAGAGACACTCAGACGCTGAGCAAAAAAAAAAGTGCATACATTTGTTTGTTTCAGTCGTTCATACAGCTTTTACAGAGAGATCCAGAATAAGGCCATTCTAGTGAAATGACTTGGCAAAGCATCCGATGAAGGGTCTGTTCAGACTGAAGCTGCTCCCGCTGCCATTGTGTAGCTCTCACTCACACCTACGAGTCCTGAGTAAGTACACAATTTCATTGTTGCGTGAGCTGTTAATATCAGAGGCTTCACAATAAAGCCCATTCGCCATATTTGCATAAGGCACTTTTCCAACAAGGACCCAGAGAGGGCTTGAAAGCTGGCCCACTCCAGCTCCAATGGCAAAAAAATGTCAAGTGCCAATTAGGAGAGGTTTGCCACAATTCAGCAGTACCCCACCCCTGTAGTGTAGTCGCTCCCCTGGCTGACTACCCACCCCAACTCTCCCACACTCCAAGTCACCCCTGTTTCTGTCACCTTCTTCCCATTTAAGACGTACAGACACCAGAGACAAAAGCAGCTCCCTCCTCGCCTGTCTAATGGAAGATCCTTTCTCTTGGCCGCAGTGTGTTAGCTACATCAGACAGCAAGCTCTGTTGTGCGATTAGTTCCTTTGTTGATTCGCTTGAATAGAAGCGCTAAGTATCTATGTTGCTTAACCTGAGAGTTACACTCCACCTGCTAGAGAAGAATGACGCAGGGCACATTGTAGTCATGAGGTTTGCATGGCAGAGTGGAGACATCTGATTTCCACAGTCGTCAGTCTATGTTGGTGCTAATAGCATTACACACAACTATACCACATCCTATTAGGTAGATGGGTGCAGTCACACACTGCCTCAGTTGATAACACAACAGCGTTTACTGGATAAACCATGGCTAAGTCAAATCCAAGCTAGTTTAACTGAGCTAAATAGCTGTTTACATCTGTGCTAAAAAACGGAATTATTTTATCTAATGCAATGTGATAAGACTGTTGGAGATTGCCAATGTCTTCTGTTTCAAGTAATCAAATGTTTACATCTTGGCAACAAAAGGCAGGATCATCAAACACCTAACGGCGTTGTGTAAAATCACAACAATGCAGACAATCAAATAAAAAGTCTTCGACACAATAAAAGAATGTAATCATGTTTGCCCAATTGGACTACTGTTGTTTTCCACGGAGCATTTACCTAGCTTGCCGCCTCCTGCCACTCATGGATTTTTCCTGTGTCCCTTTTCTCTTTCATTCTTTCATTCAATCTCTGTGTCGAGTTCTTTTTTCCCACCCTTGATTCTCAGATGGTTGGATCTGATTTGCATGCATTTGCATAATGAAAGTCATTTGCATGCTCAGGGGCAGACTGTACCATGAGAACAGACATGAAAAGGTGTGTGTATGTGTGTGTGCGTGGTCGCCTCGCATCTGTACGCCTCTATGTAGGTGTGCACAGAGCGGATGGATAGCCTAAAATGTTTGCCCTCTGATTTTCTTGTTTTTGTGTTTTTTTTGCACTACAGGCTACAGTACCAATGCCACGCCACTGAAGGGAAGCTGGCAGGAGGCGAGTGAACAACACGGAGGAGGGTTTGCTGTTGATTCTTCCTCTCCTCGCTCCTCTGCATCGCCACCCGCCCCCCCTTCCTCCATCCTCAGCACACTGCCCCTTTTTCCTGTACAACAAGACGCCACCATCTTAGAGCAGTGCTGGCACGAAATGGAAGTGTGGACGACCAGTGCGCAGGTAACGTTCGCAAAAACAACACGTTTTCCCGTTTTTCCGCCATATGTCCTTCACAGACTTGGCACTCAGATGGTCCGCTCCCGCCGCTTTCACCTCCCTCGTTGCCGCTATTTACGGGCGCTTTATAATCACCATTTGTTAATTGCACGAATCATGGTGGGTGCGGGCGGGGGGCCTGGCGTGGAGATAGGCGGGGCTATTTTTTTTTTGTATTCACATTAAATCATTCTACTCTCAATGCTTCTCTCTGGAGGCTTTCAGTGGGCATCTGTGCTCTGGAGCGCCATCCCTTTTTTTGTGCGTTTCTCATTTGGGAATACTGGTGCCATCCTTACATACAAGTATGTGCCCCGACATGGCGGCAGCTGCCATTTTGAAAGAAGGATGCGATGTTGCCACGCTGTTTCGGGCCATACGCAAAGGCAGCTCTTGCCATAGCATGCTGAGAAGTGGTTTCCAAATAATAATTCCTTATCAACAGTATTATGCCAGTTGGAACCATCTATGTGCTTTGAAATGAGGTCAGTCTGTTGAGTAGAGAGTGATATCTATGAACAGCTCCTCCAAATGAATATGACCAATATATAACCACGGCTAAAAATAGTCAACTGAAAGAGATCAATGGCGGTTGGAAGTTGGAAAGTGGGACGTCGATAGTTAAAGTCGGGAAAGATTAGTTTTAAGGGCTGGTGCTGGCAGACAAGTCAAGTATTGTTCTCTCTGAGTGCACTTGTTGTAGCAGTCTATTATTCCATCTAGTTTAAAAACCTCTTAAACTGAAACACCATTTAGTATCGGCCGGACTTGATTAAGCAAGTCAAGCAGTAAACAGAGCACTCTATTGTTCTGAAAAAAGAGAGACCTAGTTTTGTTTGTGTTTATGGTTGGGAGGTCAGGGGCTGACACTGATCAGAAAGGTACAATCTTTTAGGGAGTACTATTTATAAAGCCACACTATCAGTGTGGCTTAGAAATAGAAAACACATTTATTTGCCCTTGTTGAAATCTTCATATAATGCCAAAACACTAGACTGTTTGGCAGAATTTCACACTTGTCTTTAAATGAGGCCAAGCTTTGCAAATTAAATTTTTTGAAGACGCGTCGCTTTGCTTTGCTGAGACTTCTGCTTGTAACTGTGTCAAAGGCAGAGTGCGCTAATCACGGAAAGGCCTCCATAAACAGGTGGTAGATTGAGCCAAGGGGCCAGGGCCATTCTCAATTTACTGTGTAAATTATGCAGAGCCCAAAACAATACAAACAGTAGACAGTGGAGTGGCTGGCGTTGGCTAATGAGATGATGAGAAGAAGCCTGGGAGGGCTGAGGTGAGGGGGTGGGCCAGGCCGTCAGCTTGTGTCTGGATGTGTGTTGGGAGCGTGTGAGGGTCTCTAGGAGCTTTGGCAGGGCTGCAGACTGTTCCATCAGACTGTGGAGGGAGGGGTGGTGCTGGCAGGCAGCTGGGGCACCCTGCCCCCATTGAGCACCAGCCTTGGGAACCCCTATGGCAGGGGTCCCCTGAACACTGGCATAGAGGGGCCCCTTAAAAGTCTGTCTGCAACCCCCATCTCTACCATTGCCACCAAGACTGACCCTCCTCCCTCCTATCTCCCCTACCCACCACTACCCCTCCCACACTAATGTGAGGCTGGGGGCCTGGGAAGAACTTCAAGTTCACGGCCAGACCTCCTATTGAGCTGACAGCCTGACTGTTTGCTCAATTCGGATCCCTATTCAGAGCGGTTTTGGAGGACTGGGGGAGGAGGTTTGGCTGGATGGGACACCATAGAGCTGTGATAGCTATTCATTCAGATGAGGAAGGGACAGAGTGAAGAGGGACGGGGGCTGAGATGGGGGTGCATAAATAAAAAGTGAGGAATCCGGGCTCAAAGTTTGCTTTGAGCGGTGTGCGCTTCTCTCACACTCTTTTAGACTCTTAATTACTGGCACCTTCCACTTTTCTCTCTCCCTTTCTTTAACTATACCCCCACTTTACCCCCACCCACTTCTCCCCATCTCACACACATATCCCTCAAACACACTCACAAAATCACAATCATTCTCATCATCCTCTCCATCCTCTGGTTTTATTAGGCCACATGCTGGGGCTGTAAATTTGCCATTAACAAGCTTATTCACTGTAGTCCTCTCAACAAAACAAGACCATGATGCCAATAACTCAAAGCGACACCAATACCCGAAACTGCCTTTTATGCCACCAACCTCAGTCTGGGGCCCCTCCCTCACTGGCCCCTTTTACCCACAGTTCCTAGCATATTTGCAGTAATTTCTCCCATCAATATTCCCTGTCTATCTGCCTGCCTCATTTACATTGAAGTGGATGAGGCAGCAAAATGGCATATAAGATTTATAAGTGTGTGACTATTTAGGCAACACAGAAGGTCCAAGAATACTCCAAAAGAAGTGTTATTAGCATCTTTGTTGCTAGCTTTCATGATAGCTGTACATTGTTAATAACAGTAATATTGGTTCCCTTTGCACCCAGTGACCTGCCATAATATGTTAAGTTGCTTGTCTGAGCTCCTAGAAATATGTAACAAAACGCATTTCAGAATAGGTTTGTGAAGTCCACTTCAGCCTAGCTTACATGTGTCACATGCTTCCACTTTGTATTAGCAGCTCGTACCGTACCAGGCTCCTCTAAGGCCTTTTCAACTTCAGCCTCAATCCCCACTCGTTTAGAACAATGTACTCGCCTCACCCCGATTTAGCACACAATTAACTGTGTAACAATTAAAAAAAAAATATATAGGCTATTTTAAACTCACATGCCCAGCTTTTATTAACTCTAACCTCAGTTCATTTCATACACATTTTGACTTACCAAGTAGTTTTTATAGCTCATTCTTATCTCTTCTTTTTTCCAGGCAAACATTCTGGATGCATGGGATCAGTTTTGGGCCAATGACATGAACATGACGGGCAGCGGGACTTCTGGCTGCTAGCTAGCCTTTTAGCTTCCAAGTCACATGGAGCGGTGGTTGCCTACTGGACATTTCATAGCCTTTGGATCTTCAATTGTGCTTGGTGATGCAATGACACATGGACTCTAAAATGCATCGGACACTTGCGTTTTAAGAAGATGAAGACTTAAAAATAATGTTGTTTTTATGAACCTAACATTTCATTGAATTCCTTTATTAGGCTAACAACTAGTTTCCATTTTGTTTATTTAAACTGTAGCCCAGTTGGGTTTCCATTTTTGTTATAGTTGCTAGGACTCAAAGACAAGTGAATGTGAGACCCACGGCAGCAGTGAATAATACTGCACTGCGATTGGACGGCTCCATGTGTCACATGACATAATGGCGAAGGAGTGAGCCGTCTTCTTTATTCTCTATGCAACTGTTTATTTTTCCTAATTTTGAGGGAATCTAAAAGGAAAAGGTGACAATACGTTGACTAAGCCAAATGTAGGGCATCAATGGGATCAGACTTGACTATAACATGATTTAGAATTTAGTGATATTTTGGCAGTAAGAATCTTTACTTTGATGTTGGGTTGCATATACTATTATATAGATTTATTGTTAACGCAAACGAACAAACAAAAAATCGCAAGCAACCAGACCTTGCCTCGTAAGTTTTGATCTTACAGTAGATTGAACCTCTACACTGTTTTTTGCTATTCAAAATGTCACTTGCGTCCTTTAGATTCTCACCCCTCACATTTTTTCCTTTTCCCTATTCAGTTTGTTTTTGGGCTACCAGTTTTCTTACCAAGTGCTACAGTCCCTAATATAGTTCAACAGAGATGAAATCTGGAGAGCCACTGTGACAGATGACAGCACAGTTTCATCTGGAGATATATTGGGGCGCACATATCCAGCCTTAACACACTTTGATTTGACTGTGCACCCACGAGACAGTCCGTATCAATGTGCGCCGGGCTCACACTTTTAATATTCCTGACAGCACCAGAGTGTTTGATCAGGAGGAAGTGACTGAGCATGTATACACTACGCTCTACTATTAAAGAGTTCCCAGCATGCTTTGAGAGCTGGGATTTATACCTACGAACATGATCAGAGGTGGGACAAAATCTCAAAGTACTGTTACCTCCAAATAA
>JAVQKD010240917.1:0-10156 GCA_036025635.1 Philypnodon grandiceps
CCCTTACCCCCATGTTGTGCGTTTTAGTGATGCACTTAATGAACGATGATGTTGCCTGTATTATGACTTAGTGAAACTGAGTTTGCCAATCATATTAGCCATATTTCAAGCCATAAGTATTTAACACGACAAACTTACTCAGACCACTTGAATCCATCCGAGTTCTGCGGCTCTCTGTGATGCATGTCGATTGAAGTGATTATGTGGTGAAGTATAGGACTTGAAGACAGACTATGAGCTAATCTTTTGCATGTAAACCAAGGAAACACGTCTCTAGGGGCTCCAGGCAAACAATGCCCAACGAGGAATAAGAGGCAATGGGCTGCACATCAACACAGAGAGCCTTTCATTTTTTTAGACCAGCAGACACAGGTCAAATACGCCTAACTGTGTTTAGAGCTTGTATCATGATGCTTTCTCAGTTGTTATTCAGTCCTCTGTGCTGAACACACACAGTCATAAACAAACAACCAAAGACAACACTGGCCTGACTCCATAGGGCATACACTGTTTAGGCTTCTTACTCATATAATCGCCTACCTCCTTCCCACACACACACACACACACACACACACACACACATACACACACACACACAAACACAGTTGGCTGGGGCTGCCCTACCTTCAACACCCCCCCAGCCCTGGCCCAATTTAAGCCGTACCAGTGAGCGATGGGGACCCGCTGCTGCCAGAAGAAGACCTGGCTGGAAAAGTCGAGTCATTTTTCACCGCCTGCGAACTTTTCACCAATGAGAGCACACACAAAAAAACAACAACATAGCGCCTCTAAGCATTTTAGTTTGTTTATGTGAGACACTAGTGTTTGACTACTGCAAGTACTGAAGAGGCATCTGAAGTATGTGTTAGCTTTAAGGCAGTGAATAATGTATTCCATGATGTTTCTCTAGACGTAGCTTGGTTCACTGGCTTTTTGTGTCTAAATTATGTTAGGCTGGTTTCCGAACCGTCCTGTCTCACTCAAGGGTTCGATCCTCAGTTTTGGAGAACTCTGATCTTTCCGTTTGGAGTCAGCATGTCCCACTGTGTTACTGTAGGATCTCTTCTTGTACTCTGGCCTCATTCCACCATCCATAGACATGCTCTGTGAATTGGTATATTTAAATTTCCCCTACAGTGAATGAAAGTGAGACTGAAGTTGTTGTTCTTGTATGTCTGTGTCTGCTCCATCAATTAAGTGGCCACTGCCCAGGGTGTATCCCACGGACAGCCCCTAAATGCTGAGATTATATGATCCTGACCCCATCAAAAATTAGATTAATAAATGACTGCCTTAGCCTTTTCTAACAGACTGCTGTTGCACATAAACACTTTTAAACATACAATTATTATACATTACACATTTAGATTATCATTCAAGAACAGAACTATTGACACAGACGAACGTAAAACAGCTCCAGATTTGTGAAGAAATAATGAACTTCAATCCACATTATGTATTGCCAGAGTTCCCAAATCAGACCTGAAACTGTGCCATTAAACTATCGATCACCTAATCTCCTGTCTTTGGCCCCAGCTGTTTACCCTCATCACCATTGACTCAGGCTCTGCGCCAAAAAACACAATGCACAGCTGCTCGCAGGCCACCATCTTCATCATCTCACACGAACCTGGACCCAGTCAACCTGGCTGTACACTTTGGTTCTCAGTTTAAGACCACACAAAATCATGCAGGAAACACAAACAGCCAACATCTCTTTTCTGGGGTTTCAGAAATCAACTTCAATTAAAAAAAATCAGTATTGGCTCAACATCGGAATTTTCGTTTAACTAAGTTTGGTATTGGTGGTTATGGATTTTCAAAAAGGATAACTTCTAGTATTTAGGTTTACGAACAGTCAGAATGAAAAATGTAAATTCAAAAACTCTCACTTTATTATTTTTACTAAATTTTTTCCCTATTTATGGATTAATAAAAGCACTTACTTCCATGTATATAGTTACCTTTGCGTTATAGAAAAACGTAAACAAGGAAACATCCATCCATCCATTTTCTTCCGCTTGTCCGAAACCGGGTCGCGGAGGCAACAGTCTAAGCAGGGAACTGCTTTGACCACCGCCCGATCCACATTGCACCAGTATGGTACCTCCTGGTGGGTCCACAGGAGGGCCTGACAGCGTGTGCTCGGGCAGGGACTCGAACCACCGACCCTCCGGTTGAAGGGTGAGCACCACCGCCGCGGCAACAACAAGGAAACAGTCTCTACCAAAACAAAATGTTGCTATCAGAATCAATATTGGTCAAATTGATAACGGTCAATTGATAATGGTGCTTTATGTGTTAAATGAAGTAAATGTGAAATGCTGATCTAATATGTTCTCTTTAATGGTACTTTACTGACAGAAATTGCCTTTAACAGTAAAGATTATGAGGTCATAAAAACCTTAGAGGTCTCACATCCGCACTGACCAAACCACATAATGTATACTAATGCTGTTTATGATCGCGGCACCGAGGGATTTCACAGGACACAAGATCAAAATGTTGATGGTGCCACTTCCTGCCTCCCGATACATTTGGGGTACTTTATATGTAAATTGCCGGCAGTTACATCACCCTGTTTAAAACCTCCCGCAGCTGCACCCACAATGAGCCAGGAGCCTATCCATAACTGTGCGTTCTGAGATAATGAGTGCATTAGGCTGAAGATAATGTGGCGAGAGTGTGCAGTAAATGGGCAGGCTGCTGGGAGAGTGGGTGACATGTGACATTATAGCAACATCATCGTTATCTTTGTTGTCAAAAATACATTGTGAAAATGAATATCTGGAGCATTAAATAAAAATGTATAATCACCAAAAATAATAATAGAATAATTGACAATGATTAAGTCTCATTTCACCTTTGAGCTGGACCTGGTTTAGACATTGACCTGTTTACCTCCTAATTAAGAAATAATGTTCTGGGTTAGTTCCAATTTCATTCAGACTTGCTTTAGTAAGTTTGGATTAAGCTTATGTTTTTACTTCTGCCTGATTTTATAGATTTATTTTTTACTAAATTTAGTCCTGGTTTAGTCCCAGTTTCAGACCTGCTTTCAATTCATATTCTGTTTTTACCAATGGGTCTTCACTGAGGGTTCTCTGGTAATTAGTGCATTAGGCTGATGGTGGCTGACAGAAATGTATATGTCAAAGAGGCAAAAATGGCCATGTTTAGTGTCAGTTTGGACATATCTTCGTCCTGTTTCAGACCTACAACTAGACACAGTTTTTTGTTTTGTTTTTCTCAAGGGTCAAATACGCCAAGGGTATCCAAATAATGGTTACTTGATTGGGGCAAACTCAGGAAGGATAATCTATCTATAGCAGTGGGTTCTGAGTTATAGGTATAATGACTGCATTAGGTGTCTCTGTGAGAGTCAGCCAAAAGAAAGGGCTGGCTGCTGGGAGAGTTGTCGGCCTTGGGTGACATTTGCTGATGGTGGTTACCTTGAGGGGCCAAACACAGGAAGGCAGAGGAGAATAGGAGCAGGGCTGGAGTAAGGTGAGTGGAGACAGGTGTGTACTGGACAATACAATATGTCCAAGAACAGCCGCAGAGAAAATAGTCTTAGTCTCCAGAGAGAAGAAACATTATTATTTCCACAGAGGAATTTTTCTATTAAGGAGAAGGTGACAAGATTGACAAGTGTGAAAGATATATACCCATTTTGAAGAAAAAGTATCAGAAGTGGCTCTAAATGGAACTTACTGAAATGTATTTACGTTTATTTTAATATAATTTTAATATAATATCATGTCCTGGTGTAGTCCTAATTTCAGACCTGGTTTTGATTTAGCCTTTGTTTTACCAACTTCTTTTATCCATTAACAAAAGTACCAGCAAAACACAATTTATATATAATTTACTCTCAGGCTAACATTTCCTTGTGTCTTGTGAGGCCTGATCTAATTATCTACACTCTTCATGGTCAGAGAAAGTGTCAGGAAGGCTACGCTCTTTGTTTCATCGGGGCTAACCCAGAACATCATCGGGGCGATAATAGGGGTTGTAAACTCTTGATACGGATATCTGAACACATTGAACTCTAAGTGGCCTCGCTCATAGACAAGGACGCATGCTTGCCCCGAGGCCATTTCCATGAACAGTATTGTAAAAACCTCAAAAATCAATTCCTTCCTGTGTTTAATGTGATTGTGTTGCTGGTGATTTGTTAATGTTCAGTAGGTTGTTTTAGCTCAAAGGCAATGCTTTCTGTGAAGGTAAAGTCTGCTTTGATTGATTGAAAGTCGATATACACTCGCTGGCCACTTTATTAGGTAGACCTCTAGTTAAGTGGTCGAGGCTCTATGCTTTATGTTTTGTCGCGTGTGTTCAGAGATCTGCAGACCTAATGAGTGGTTATCTGCTCATTTTGCCTTCTCTTTTCTCAAACCAGGCATTTTCACCCACAGAACCCTCCTCTGTTGCAGACCACTGTAACCTCTGTAAACCCCAGACATCTTTGATACGAGCATCCCAATAGATTAGAACACAATGTGCATGACTAAAATTGATCTACCTAATAAAGTGGTCAGTAACTGTAGTGTCCAATATGAATATTCAGAAAATATACACATAAAATATCTAATCCTATAATAATAATAAAACTGTCTGACTAGACAAGATGGTTGTGTTGCATAAAGAATTACAAAGACATGCTGTATCTCACAACGGTTGAGAGAGACTTTGATAAGTGGGTGGTGTGACGCACATATATACATACTTCAGTACTAATTCTGTATCAAACAACATGTCAACATAGTTTAACAGCCTGACCTCACGTTTGAACTCAAAAAACAGTTTTCAGATCTGCTTCTGTTCTATATTAACTTTAAACAAGCCTTCTGCTGCTCTGGTATTCTTATTCTTATTTGACACTATATCAACAGACGTTGGTGGAGAAAGTAGTTTGTTGTTGGTCATGAACATGAAAAGATGTTATTTTCCTTCTTCTCATTTTTTATCATTTTTCATAATATTCATGAACCCCACCACCCTCCGCGCAGTGTTATATCCCCGTCTTGGTCATTTCAAAAGTGGCCTGTGAGCACCCCTGGTGTAGCCTATACATGTGGAATTAAGAAAAGCATATTAGCATGGATTGGCATCTAGCTCTTGTTATCGTTTAGCTTGTGTAGCTATTGAATAATGTTTGCCACCATTTGTCCAACTTACATTCTGTATAGGGATTTGGGATGAGAACAAAAATGATCAAAACATCTTCATCTTCATCAGCTTCTAAAGTTAATTTATGAATGCATATGAGATGGAATGTTTGTCTGTCTCTGTACCAGAAACTGGCAACTGTCCAGGGTGTCCACCGCCTAAGGCCCATAGTTAAAGAAGATGAATGAAACTTTTTTCATTTAATTTGGAGGACATATAAAGTTATCTTTTTGATCCTTGTCACAAACAACATGTCCGTCTGATTAAACCGCTCTATTTGTGTTGAGTCTGTTGATGTGCTGATGCCTTTTCCACACAGTGGTGTGTTGGCTCTTTTCCAGTCTCAGGCGTGACGAATTGACACGTTGCCCGCTGGGATTTGTGATTACGTTTATTGACATATAGAAGGAGATGGGCGCATGGCATCACGCTCTGTTGGCAGAACTAACAGACTTTTCACGTCTCTAAGACAAAATAGCATTGATGTTTTATGGGCTCAGAGACAGACAGTGAGTTAAGTGCATTATTGACGACATAGGTCTAAGCGTTGTAAATGAAGAATTATGCTGTTTTCTATTGCAACACTTGTCATTTGTGTAGCCATGAGGATTTCTGGTTTTGCACTGATCCCAATTAGTTGACACCAGATGGTTCGGATTGGCTGATTGATTATAGTGTAAGTGGACTATATTTCTTTGTCAAATGAATGCAATCTTGCTGTGGGTTTCTGTGTGCAATACAATGCTTCTGTTGACGGCGCAGACTGTATCAATTATGATTCGTTGTCTATGTGTACACACTTTCATTTTTAATAATGTTTTGTCTATGCCTGTGACTATGGACCTAAAGCTGTTCCATATACCAAGGCGTTCATGGCCCGTCTGAAGTGGTCAGACATTCTGAAGGTTTCCCCACGTTGAATCGCTGTCTGTTGTCATTAGGCACAGTGCGCTCTGATTAGCCTAGCGGGGGGTCCCGGGAATATATAGATGCATTTTATGTGAAGTTAATCCTGGACAATGGTTAGTCCCAGGGCTAACACAGACATTCACACATTCACTGTCTAGTGGCAATTTAGTCACCAATTCTTCGAACATATTTGGATTTTGTCCTAGTGAGAACGCACAGTAACACAGGGAGGACACGCAAACTCAAAATCATTGGGTGTTAGATGAGCAGAGGATGCCAAAACTATTGCCCATTCAAATAAAGCTTTTAGCACAAATCAAATAGCCAGCATTCTTTGTTCAGAATGGAACTATTGAGGATGTTTTGTGGGTGCTGCTCCTGACAGTTATATGAAAAGCTCAGATTGATTGACAGCTTCAGCAGGCTTCCACATTCTGGCAGTGCCATAAAAGCTCACCGTATGCTGTCCCGGCATGGCAATTGGATTTACAAGTCCACTTCTTCGACTTTTGACACACATGCTTCTCCCACTGAATACACATGTGGACCGTGGGTGGCCTCTTCATTCAGAAACAGTGGGAAGTCATTAACTTTGTGAGAGGGGCCTGTAATGTGATAACAGAGGAGACAAGACATGGGGGGCAGTGGGCAACCATGCCTTCAATCATGTTACAAATGTGTAATTAAAATCCTCTATACAGCTCACTGGCCACTTTATTAGGTGGACCTTGTGGTACCCAATGTTGTATTCTGCTGCTGTGGCGCAGTGGGTAGGCCCTTGCCCTTCAACCAGAGGGTCAGTGGTTCAACTCCCCATCCAAGCACACACTGTTGTTGTGTCCCTGGGCAATACACTTAACCCACATTGCCTGTGATTGGTGTTCAGTGGTGGTCAGAGGGACTGTAGGTGCAAACTGGCAGCCACACTTCCATCAGTGTGCCCCAGGGCAGCTGTGGCTACATTAGTAGCTTACCAAATGAATGATACAATGATACAATAAATGAATAATACAAAAAATATGTAAGTGCTTTGAGAAATACTTGGGCATTGTAAAGCGCAATATAAATCCAATCCATTATTGTTTCGTCATCTTCAAGGATCTGCAGACTTTGATGTATCTGAGTTATTTTATTTTTTTTATTATCTCAACTCAATGTCTGACACCTGGCTTCATCAACGCATTTTCACCCAAACAACCACCGCTCACATATTATATACATTTCAAACTATTCTCTGTATGTGAAAATCCCAGTAGATCATTTCTGTCCGCCTAGCTCCCACAACAGCCACACCATGAGTTTCTTTTCTTCTTCATCCAGCTGGTTGGTTTTGAACATATCTATTAATGTGACTTGAAGCTATTTGAGCTTTCAGGCAGCTAATCAGGTCTACCTAATAAAGTGGCCAGTGTCTATATAGGCAATAAGAGCCCTTCAGTTTACATATGCTGCACTCAGGACAACACTGTCGTTGATTAGCATGAACCTTTATCTGCCGAATGGACAGCTTCTCAATTGTTATTTTCTCACTCTCGCCTGGCTAACTTTATGAAGAGCATAATTACAGCATTTTCAATTTGTGCGGCTGCAGAATTAGCCAGCTGACGGTCTATCTCGACACTGCAGATGAGAGGCCTGCCCGGTCTGTTTCTGAGAGTGAGTGCTTGTAAATGTGCCGTTGTGTGTTTTTTGCGACTAAAATGAGAAGAGAGAATTAGTGGGGCATGTGGATGACTAATACAAGAGATAATTTCATGCCAAATCCAAATTGGAAAAAGCAGAGAAAATCATGACAACTGTGTAAAAAGGCAGCCATGGTTCCTACTCAAACAGTCTAATAATAATGGAAAGTTAATATTTTAAGATGTACTGAGTGTTGCCAGATAAGGAAAGTCTGGTTCATAATCATCTTTAAAAAATGGTTATATCCCATAATCTGATTTAGCTGCCGTGTCTTTTTTCTTCATTTTGCTTTGTTTGTCTAGACACAATGTGCAGGACCAAAATCTATTAGCTTGATGCAATGTTATAAGGTGATTTTTATCTAAAATACCAACTTTATATAGCTGAGTTTCAGGTTCTAGAATGTGAGGATGTCATACCCTCAGATGGGGGACAGGGGCCAGAATTTTGTAATAACGTAATGGGATTTTTATGAGAAAATCCAAAAAATCCACAAATCTTGAATCTGATCGTTTTTATCAGTGACATGGTCCATTACCCTCCTGTATCTGTCCACCCACACACAATACTGCAGATTACCCCCCCATCTCCCATTAAAATGCATAGGGCAATAGAATGTTGTGATTAGTGCTTCTCTAGACACTCAATGCCCTATACAATTGTTTGCCCTACTTCAGTGCCCTGGGGCAGATGTGGCTTCCATTCACCTATGGCCTTTCTGACATTCCATTCCATTCAGGGAGGATGGGGGAAGTGTCTTGCCCATGGACACAACATCAGTATGAATGGCTAGACACAATATCTAACCAACAACTGTGTGTTTAGCAGGCAGTCTTTTTTTACCAACTACTGTACATGTACCTCTGGGGCAGACTGACTGAGATGTGGCAGTATTCACTGGTTGGATTCAGAAATCGAACCAGCAACCTTCGGATGAGTGGACAACCTACTCTACCTATCTGTCAAATATGTAAGCAAGTTCAGACAGCAAAACAACCTAATAATGGAAAATTTTAAGATGCGTTTGTTGCCAGCTCAAGTGAAACCTGGTCCAGAATGTGCCCAGAATCAGTGTGATATCCCCTAATCTGATTGGTGTGTGTGTGTTCTGCTGTAGGAGGATGAAAGGCATGTCAAGCCTGATTACAGAGACCTGTACTGAACTGGCATGGTTTGAATGTGCCTGTGCCTGTGTATATGTGTCTGTGTATATGTGCCTGTGTATATGTGCCTGTGCTTTGGTCAGTCTCCAGTTGGTGAGACCGCTGCATGGTGCCTGGAGGCAGCAGTGGCCATGTTCCCATCCTCCTCCCATGCTCCTCTTTCATCTCCTCTTCACATCGCAACACTTCCTCTCAGCGCTGTGACTGCCTCCCCCGTGATATATCAGAGAGTACCTTTCTGTCAGCTAAGGCAAACAGCTGCTGTGAACTGAATATATATCACTTATGTGTGCAGATGTGACCAGTTAGAACAGGGGTGGGCAAACTTTTGACTCAAAGGCCACATGGGGTTTAAAAATGTGCCATGTGGACCGGCTGATATTGTATTCTTTGTAAACTGCAACCATTTCTTGACAAATGAGACATACAGCCTTCGATCCGACCTCAGTGAAAACATATGTCCATGTGGAGTTAACTGGTTACTGCAGGTTATAACAACATGAGTGAAAAATTGGCAATATTTTATCATTAAAAAAATATGAGACCATGAGAACATGGGCCGGATTAAAAAGCTCAAAAGCTCAAAGGGCTGCATGTGGCCCCTGGGCCGCAGTTTGCGCACCCTCGAGTTAGAATCTACTTGAAATTTCACGTTTTGAACAAATTATGATTGAGTTAATATGCCCTATGTATGTTACCCAGGTAGTGTTATCTGAGGTCAATCAGGGCTTTGTAGTGTCTGTGTGATACTATGGGTTTCTGCTTGTACTGTCGAATGGTTGTCTGCCTGTGTATGTCTCTGTGTCAGCCCTGCAACTAACTAGCCACTGTGTCCCACCAAAGGCCCATAGCTCAGCAACAATCTGCAGAGGTGGTAGAGTAGCCAATCAGTTTAGTCAAGTAAGAGTATCATTACTTCAAAATAATGTTACTCAAGTAAAAGTAAAAAGTACTCCTTCACATAATTACTGCAGTAAGAGAAAAGTACTGGTGAAAAAACTACTCAAGTCCTGAGCAATTGTTTGAGCGTAATGTCAGAATATTTGTTTAATTTTGAGGGTAGGCGTTTACCCTTCAACCAGAGGGTCGCCGGTTCGAGTCCCCCGTCCAAGCGCACACTGTGGTTGTGTCCCTCAGCAAGACACTTAACCCACATTGCCTATGAATGAATGTGGTTGTGTGATTGGTGTTCGGTGGTGGTCGGAGGGGCTGTAGGCGCAATCTGGCAG